>DWTU01003716.1:0-10182 GCA_018251515.1 Cecropterus confusis
GCGGCTTGTCGCGGCTGGTCGCCCCACTCTTCGACCACTCGGCCTACGGCGACGGGCAGAAGCGGACGCTCGCGATTTATTTAACCGATCTCAAATACAAGTCTTCAATACAGTCCGTTCTTTTATTATATACAAAGTCCTAGACATATTAGGTACTCTTAACATTGGTCCTTCGAGCAAAAACAGTCTTCTTATTACTTCGGTGGTTAATTTATCGGCGTTAGTGGACCGCACTCAAGAAAGAAAAAACTGCCCCGTCATCGAAGGTCATCGGGTCATCGAGTCATATTGCAACGTGGGAATCAAGAATATTGGTGAAGGCGTGAGTCGTTCCAATTAATATCCCTCTTTCCAAGCTTTTTCTTCTTTTTAATATCTTTTCCAAATCTTTTAGTATATAGTGTCATTTTTTCGCTAATATTTGAGCAAGTGCTACAGCATTTCAAATCTTTTCTTATTAATTTTCACCGCTATAAGCATATTATTTATATCACAACTTGCATTGCTTCCTTTTTATTAGTGGCGCGTACCGTTATCGCGCGCACGTGGCACAGCTGATCGGACCGTTACTTTAAAGGTCATCGCTTTCATTCAGCGTTTGCGCACCCATTCACATTAAACAGTTGCTATTTCTTTCGCGCATTTATTTAAGAATGGCTGAACAATATGCGAAGCTGATTAAAAAACGCTCTTCCCTTAAAGCTAAGCTGACCATATTTAAAAACTATCTTTCCGGGCTTAATAGTTGCACTTCTTTATCTCCATTACAATATCGCGAATTAGATGGACGCCTTAATAAATTTGATGCCCTATACGATGAATTTGATAATTTACAGACAGAGATCGAGATGCTATCGGATAAGCCCGACGCTGAAACGTTTGCGGAACGAGTCGAATTTGAAGACCAGTATCATGCACAAGTAGCTCTGGCTCGCAGCTTGCTGGCTGACAACCACATTCAAGATTGCTCGGGTTCCGCAGTGGGCTCGCCATCGGGTGAGACAAACAAAAATAACTTTGTACGCTTGCCTAAAATTGATTTGCCTCATTTTGATGGTAGCTTTCAGTATTGGCTCGAATTTAGAGACACCTTCATTTCATTAATTCATTCAAACGATTGTATCGATCATATAAACAAATTTCATTATTTACGTTCATCTTTAAAAGGAAGTGCGGCAATTGTCATAAAAGGTTTAAATTTCAGTAGCGAAAATTATCAAGTTGCGTGGGACCTATTATGTGAACGATACAATAACAACCGCTTATTAGTTAATAATCATGTCCAAGCATTATTTAGTGTTGAACCCATTAATAAAGAGTGCAGTAGATCCTTACGCAATTTAATAGACATAACAAATAAAAACATTCGTGCTTTAGAAACCTTAAACGAACCGATAAAGTATTGGGATACACTAATAATATATTTGATGTCAACAAAATTAGATCTCACTACAAGCCGTTATTGGCAAGAATATCACAATACTTTGAAGGATGCGCCAACCCTAAATCAATTTTGCACGTTTATTAGCAATAGAGTAGATCTTCTAGAATCATTAGAAAATCAATCATATCATCAAAATCATTATCAAGTTCATAATACAAATAAAAACGAAATACGCAAACCTAAAAGTTTTATTATAGAATCAAATAGTAATAATAATTATAATCAAAACAAACATAATGCATTAAAATGTCCCTTATGTTCAAAAAATCATTATTTATATACATGTGAAACTTTCAGAAATTTATCCATTGAAAATCGTATAGAAAAAGCTAAAAACTTCAAGGTTTGCCTGAACTGTCTTCGTCCAGGTCATGACCATCAAAAATGCAGATTATCTCATTGTAAATATTGCAAATACAAACATAACACGCTTCTTCATTTAGATTCTCATCAAAATCCCACTTCAAATTCCATTATCATGCCATCTTCCGAAAATGTGGTTTTATCTTCAAATACTGTGCAGCCTACTGCTTCTGCTGTCTTACTTTCCACAGCTCTGGTGAAGGTCGTGGACAACAAGGGTAAGCAGCACCCTGCCAGGATTCTTCTGGATAATGGAAGTACAACCAACTTCATTACTCAAGGTCTTTGCAATACGCTAGGGTTGTCAAGACATAAGGCGAGCTCCACGGTGACAGGTATTAACAATCAGACCTCTAATAGTACACAGTCTTGTAATCTCAGCATTGAGTCTTATTACGGTGACTATAGGGTTAACGTAGATTGCCTAATTTTGCCTGAAATTACCAAGCTTTTGCCGTCGCGTTTAATAAATCGTAATACAATTCCAATTCCTAAGGGCTTGCCACTTGCTGACCCCTCTTTTTATATACCGTCGACGATTGACGTGTTATTGGGGGCAGATCTATTTTGGCAGTTAATAGATAATAACATTATCGACTTAGGTAGAAATCAACCTAAACTATGTCACTCTAGGTTAGGTTGGATAGTGTCTGGTCACGTAGGGTTTTCACCATCACAGTCTACTTCACATAATTGTAACTACATACAAGATTCAAAACCAGATCTGTCACAGTTTTGGGAACTTGACGCTGTTTCTTCTTCACACTCTCTTTCCTCTGAAGAGAAGGCTTGTGAAGAAAGTTTTAAAATTAATACTGTACGTAAAGAAAACGGTCGATTCGTAGTCACAATGCCATTTAAGCAAGATCCCAGTCTACTTGGGGATTCGTTTGAAATGGCAAAGCGCCGTTTCTTATCCTTGGAACGACGTTTTCAGCGTGACCCTTTCTTTAGGGATAGTTATATAGCCTTCATGCAGGAATACGAACAACTAGGACACATGGTGGAGGACTCTTTACCTTCCTCTTCGGTTAACAATCACATTACCTATTTTTTACCTCACCATGGAGTTGTTCGTACTTCTAGTACAACTACGAAGCTACGTACTGTCTTTGACGCTTCGGCCGCCACTACCACGGGTATATCTTTAAATGATATCCAAATGGTGGGGCCTGTGGTACAAGACGACCTTTTTTCTATATTACTACGTTTTAGGCAACATAAAATTGTAGTCACAGCCGACGTCGAAAAAATGTATAGATCTATTGAACTCAATCCCCAACAACGTTCCTTACAAAGAATTATTTTCCGTGATGATCCAAGTAAACCTCTAAAATTTTACACTTTAAATACCGTGACCTATGGCACTGCATCAGCACCTTACTTAGCCACAAAATGTTTAGTGAGTTTAGCTTCAAATGCACCAAATTATGATGTCAAGCGGTGCATCCAACATGACTTTTATGTTGATGACCTTTTAACTGGCTCGTCTACAATTGCGGCCACCTTAGATATGTGTAAACATGTTAAATCAATTTTATCATCTGCTCAATTTAATTTACGAAAATGGCAGTCGAACTGTCCCGAAATTTTAGCTAAAATAGATCAATCTTTCAATAAAACTAGCAATATCTTAGATCTTAATAAAAACAGTAACATTACCTCTTCTAAAACTTTAGGGTTGCACTGGTTTAGCGATTCCGATACATTGTCATTTTTTATCAATATCGATTTATCTAAAAGGGTTACCAAACGCAACATTTTATCTGTTATAAGTCAAATATTCGACCCATTAGGCCTTGTAGGTCCGTGCGTTGTCGAGGCAAAAATAATAATGCAAAAATTGTGGATAGAAAAATATGATTGGGACGATGATGTTTCACAAAACATTACAAAATTGTGGTTGTCATTCATAAAAACACTTAATTACCTAAACAACCTGAAAATTCCACGCTGGGTTCTATGTGATAATTCCATATTACACGAAATTCATGTTTTTACAGATTCATCTGAAATGGCTTACGGTGCATGTCTATATGTTCGTTCCATTACTGATTCAGGTATTATAAACGTTCAATTATTAACTTCGAAAAATCGTGTAGCACCCATTAAGCCCATTACAATTCCGCGTCTAGAGCTCTGTGGGGCACTATTAGGTACAAGACTGTGTACTAAGGTTTTAGAGTCACTTACATTACCCATAGACAAATGTTATTTCTGGTGCGACTCCATGATTGTGCTGAGTTGGTTGACTACACCTTCCAATCAACTCAAAAATTTCGTACGCAATCGTGTCAATGAAATTCAGGAAAGTACTAATGGTCACACGTGGGGCTACGTGCCGTCTAAAGACAACCCGGCAGATCTTGTTTCTCGCGGTGTCAGTGCTGACAACATCAGCAGTTCTATTTTGTGGTGGAAGGGTCCAACATTCCTTTCTCAAAATAAAGATAAATGGCCTAAAAAACCTCTTAATAATGAGAAACAAGACCTACCAGATGTATCAGCTGATTATTGTTCTAATTTTTGTACTCAATCAATCAATTTACCCAATCAACTTAATAATAATAACCAAAAATCTATCATACAAAATTTAATTCAAAAATATTCAAATTACAACTATTTACAAAGAGTAATCGCCTATATACTAAGATTCATTAATAATTCCTCAAATAAAAACAAAAATACAAAGCTTACAGGACTTTTATGTACCCAAGAACTAAATAATTCATCAATTCTTATTTTAAAACATGCTCAACTTGAAATGTTTCCCCAGGAATTCGCCGTATTAGCTTCCGGGAAACTATTGTCTCGAAAGAATAGACTCATTTCTTTAACTCCATTTTTAGACGCCAATAAAATCATCCGTGTGGGCGGCAGGCTTAATAACTCCCCCTACGACTATGACACGAAACACCCTATACTGTTATGTAGTAAACATCAATTAACTAAACTTATATTTCAAACGCAACATGTTAAACTCTTACATGCGGGTCCCCAACTTCTTTTAGCTAATATCCGTCAAAATTATTGGCCTATTAAAGGCAAAAATCTCGCAAAATCAACGGTTAATAACTGTCTTAAATGTTTCAGATTCAAAGCTAAAAATTCTCAACCTTTAATGGGACAATTACCCATCAACAGGACACATCTTGAATTTCCTTTTTTGCATAGTAGTGTCGACTATGCGGGGCCAGTACTGATTGCCGATCGAAAGGGGCGTGGCTGCAAACTCTTAAAATCGTACATTTGTATTTTTGTTTGTCAAGCCGTCAAAGCCGTGCACTTAGAACTTGTAACGGACCTAACTAAAGAAGCCTACATGGCCGCTCTAAACCGGTTCATAGCGCGTCGCGGCAAACCCCGTAGTATCTCGTCTGATAACGGCACTAATTTTGTTGGGGCCTCTAATGAAATCATTAAATTTTTACAGACATCAAAGATTACATCAGAAATGGCTCAAGAGGGCATCGACTTTGTTTTTGCTCCTGCCTATTCGCCACACTTCAACGGTATTGCAGAAGCTGCCGTCAAATCCACTAAGTATCATCTTAGAAGGTTAATGCAACTCACTCATTTTACATTTGAGGAAATGTGTACGTGCTTGACTCAAATAGAAGCAATTTTAAATTCACGTCCTCTTACCCCACTTTCCTCTGATCCATTAGATTTTTCTGCCCTTACTCCTGCTCATTTCTTAATTGGACGATCACTCACGTCTGTCCCACATCCACCGATCGTTGGTGTCGACATTAGTCGTCTTCAACGATACCAACGAATCGAGAGCATTCGAAGACATTTCTGGAACCGCTTTAATATAGAATATGTTTCTCAACTTCAGCAAAAAACAAAATGGCTGGAATCCTCAGGCGACCTGGCAATGGGGTCGCTCGTCTTGGTGAAGGAGAAGTCGCTTCCACCACTTATGTGGTGCCTGGGACGTGTGGTCGCTGTCTACCCTGGCGGCGACGGCATCACACGCGTCGTCGAAATCAAGACGAAGCGGGGCACCATCCGACGGGGCTTCAACAACGTGTGTCCCCTTCCACTTCATTGAAGTTCTACGTACTTCAAGGGCGGGAGTATGTTCGCCTCTTATTGTGCGGGCGATAGGTGCGCGGGCGGCGGGCGCGGCTTGTCGCGGCTGGTCGCCCCACTCTTCGACCACTCGGCCTACGGCGACGGGCAGAAGCGGACGCTCGCGATTTATTTAACCGATCTCAAATACAAGTCTTCAATACAGTCCGTTCTTTTATTATATACAAAGTCCTAGACATATTAGGTACTCTTAACAGCTGTTATTAGGCAGAAATAGGTGTGTCGAACCACAAAGAGTTCTACCACCTTAATATATGACTTCAATATGTAAATTATTCTAAAAACATATATACTGTTAACTTTGCCTGACGTGTTTTACAATGCGAATATTTGTTCTGTATTTTTAAAGTATTTTGTGGGTATCTTATACAAGCTACGAAGTGAAATACTTCGTAGCTGTAGCTTGTATAAGAGATCAAGTTTGGTATATAAGAAGTAATAATTATTAATTTTCTCTTCTGCTGTGTGAGAATTGTATATACATTTATGTTTAAGGGTCCCGTACCCAAAGGCTAAAAACGGAACTCTACTGCTAAGACTCCGCTGACCGTCTGTCTGTTACCGGGCTATATATCATGAACCGTGATAACGAAACAGACGAAATTTTCAAACATGATTTATTTCTGTTGCCTCTATAACAATAAAAACAGTAAAAAAAGTTACATTTGTCGTGTGGGCACTTAAGACTCACACGACAAACGTAATTTTTTCGCTGTGTTTATAAATAATGGTCCGGAGCCCTTCGCGTGTACGACTCGCACTCGACGTGGCCGATTTTACATATAAACATTTTTCCATGTATTCCATACCAGATCCTCCTGTTATAGGTGGATGATGCCTGTTTACCATGAAAACTGCGTATGAGCACAACGCGCGGCCGCGGAGGCTCGTGACCCAGTTAATTCGGAATACAGAGCGTTTACGCAATGTAGGGAAAGTGCCTCCGCGACGCCGTCACGCGCTGGGCCGCGTGGAGATCTTGGAGTGAAACCGACGAGCCTTTGTCCTTAAGGTACTGTAGTGCTTTTAGGGTTCCGTTCTCACTGTCAAAACCCATTAGACCCAGTCCCGTTCTTACGGTCCGGGGTAAAAAGATCTGATGTCTGTCCGTCTGTCCGTCTATCATAGGAATATACTCGGAATCGTATTAGATAGTCACTGGAAACTTTGATAGAATGTGTGTAGTAGAGCTACATTACAATTATCTATACTAATAAATAAAAATGAGACGGTGTGTGCGTCTGTGTGTTACTCAACTTACGAGGTTAACAGTTAATTGACTATCCGGATTGCCCTTATCACTTTGGTGGTACATTCCAACGGCTAGCGAGTTTACCCATTTTTTGTTACGTAGCACGAAGCACGAGTACTCCAGCTAGTATTAAGAACAAAAGTATTTTTTTTAGGTTTTTTATCCGTTAAGCCGTAACAAGTTGTCATTTTAATTTTTCACAATGATGTATAATACTTCTACGACTCTTCCCCTTGTTTTTCTTCTCTTTTTTAAGGGGAGAAGGGTGATTCGGACACCCTACCTCCCTTTATATACACCCGTGAGCGTGGTGCTGCCAGAGTCTACAACCTTGCTCTGTTAGTCATTTCTTTTCCTTCGATGATATCCTTGAAAATTCTATCTAGTCTAGTAGGTATAAAGGGTATAACAGGGTATAACAACGTTACACAATTTGAGTGTCTACTAAAGCTGATAGTACGTAAAGGCATGGTGTACAGTACCTACTCGGCGGCGCTCCGCGGGCACGGCGGCGCGGCGCTCGGCGCGGCGCGACCCGCCCGCACCGCCGCCTGCAACACGCAACGTCGGGAAATGCTATGACATGCTGCTCATAATTTAGAATAAGTTACAAATTAAACAAATAAACGGACAAATTAAAATGCAAAAAGAATATAGAAATATCCATTATTACTTGTTCTCAGACGTCCAAACCCGCCGGTAATCGTACACACAATGCTTCGGATAACTGCCAAGTATTGTGCCAAACCACTTGCTACTTGTAATGTTGCGAGTGTTAGGTATATGGAGTAGCTACTTAGAATTACTGCAATCATCAATTTGTTTCATCCATTACAAATCTACCTATGTACAAGAAATATCTGAAAATCATGTCTGTCTACCATATGCCTTCCATTCCCCCTCCTCAGTCCTCATATTAATGATATTAAATAATTTTCTTTAAAAAAGAATAATAAAACAAGCTAAGGAATTACTGATGATCACCTGAAGTAAGCGGCCGCCACGAAGCGATGTACCAGCCTACGCTTCTACAGTTCGTGACTGGCGATTGAGGTCTTCAAGTCACCGACATAACTCCAAGCGGTTAGTCATTGTCCCGCGTGACCATCTATCTACCATATTTCAGAGCGTGTAGTCCAGTGTTTACATTACCGGAGCTGAGCCTCCGCTGGTCGTGGTTTTGCGGCGCGTGGTGCGCCCGAGATCGAACCCAGGAGCTATTGGAGAGTGGTGTGGTAGTGGTGTAGTGGTGGTGCATATCGTACCGGAGCTGAGCCTCCGCTGGTCGTGGTGGTGCGGCGCGTGGTGCACGGCGTGGTGCGGCGCGTGGTGCGGCGCGCGCTTCGCGGGCGGCGGCGGCGGCGACTGCGCCACGTACGCCTCCTTCGGGCTGCCGGCGCTGCTGCCATCGCTGTAACAAACAAACGGACAAACGTCGTAAGCCTATATAAATTATAAACGCTTTTTACCCTACTAATACTAATACGCAAACACATAGAACAGAATCTAAACTCATCATTCGGATGTTTGGATGGATACGAATCGTGGTCACGGCCGAAACTATATATACCGTATATTAAAATGTATCATATCCGCGATTTAGGCTATATTGCCTACAATCGTTAATAGAAGTTGAACCGTAAATTGTAATAATTGTAAACATAGTTTATATGTATTCATGTTATACTTATCTATTGTATGGACTCATGGTCTGAAATAAATTAATAATTATTATTAAACACTCGTTCCCCAGGTGCAGAACCTAGACGAGGACGGCATGGACCTGCTGCAGCGGATGCTGGTGTACGACCCGGCGCGCCGCATCGCCGCCAAGGCCGCGCGCCGCCACCGCTACTTCCGCGACGTGGCGCTGCCGCCCGGCCTCAAGCCGCACCCCGCCTACGTGCGCGCCGCCAACTGCTCGGGCCACAGCGGGTAGTGCGCACTGCCTCGAACCCCACTGCGTATGCGTCGTCGACTGCTCCGGACGCGGCGGGTAGTGCGCACACTACCTCACACCCTCTACGTGTGTGCGCTGTTACGGTTTGTACACTGCGGCTAGTGCGCACATTGCCTCACGCCCCAATACGTGTGTGCGCTGTTAACTGCTCTATACACAGTGCGTACTGTACGTGTACTGCTCAGTACACGGCACGCACGCTGTCTCAAACCCAACATACGTTTGTGCGCTGTCAACTGCCCCGCACACAACGGCTATTGCGCCCCTGCCTGAATCCTCACTATCTTGTGCATAGCGCGTAGAGTCCACGACCAAAGTGATACATGCGATCGGTATACCTATGTCTTACTAGTAATCCCATAAAAGCTAGTAGTGCGTACATCCTTCTTTAAGCCAGCGTACATACAATCGAGCCGTGCCCCGCCTACGTGCGCGCCGCAAACTGCTCCGGACACAGCGGGTAGTGCGCACTCTACCTCAAGCCCCACGTACGTTTGTACGCTGTCACCTGTTTGTACACAGCGCACAGTGCGCTCACTGTCACCCCACATACGTTCAAGCGCTGACAACTGCTCACTACACAGTGTGTAGAGTCTACGCAACGTATACAACTATAGTGATACATGCGATCGGTATGACCACAAGTACAGCCACAAAGGGTATCGCGTACATCCTTGTTCAAGCCATCGTACATACACTCAAGCCGCCTACGTGCGCGCCGCCAATTGCTCCGAACACAGCAGGTAGAGCGCACACTACCTCACAACCCACTACGTGTTTGCGCTGTTACAATTTTGTACACAGCGGGTAGTGCGTACACACTGCCTCAAGACATCCAGTCTACATGCGCGCTGTCAACTGTACACAAGACTGAAGGCCTCATATAGCATTAACGATACTGCACCACTACGTCAGGGGTAGCAACGTGTCTGTAGATGAGTTCAGGTAGAATTCTCATCTCACCTGCGGTGTTTATGGTCAGCAATAACCTTACCTTCCTTACTGTTACTTGTGAAGGAAGTAGAACTCTTTGTAGTTCGACTCCGGACGCACCACCGCCACACC
>DWTU01003717.1:0-10182 GCA_018251515.1 Cecropterus confusis
GGACGGCGGTATGTGTGGTCGCATACTGCCGTAAAGACCAGATGGTGCGGTGGGCCCAGCCGCTCACCTGGGTGGAGTCCGATGGGGCAACGCGTTCAGAGGACTCCGGTTGTGTTCCATTGGATATCCCGGATTCCTCTTCGTAGCGTCGAGGAGCGCCAAAGGGGGGTTTTAGTGCCGTAAAAATCCCACATAACCTGGCGTAGCTCTCATAACATCAGGTACCTTCTGAAGGTTTCCCCCTGGAAACAAAAAAAAGGTATTCTACCTGAAATCGATGCGTTGCCGTATCTGTACCTATGTTAGCCGCAGTTATTCTACAGTGTTACATCCCTAGTCGTACTGTTTTACTGCTCTTCCGTATATTTATACTCGAAAAAGTTTAAAAGTAATTTAAGTATCAAATAAATCAATATCAAAACTCATCTTATTATCATCTCATCACTCATATTCGACGCAGTTGGTTTAAAATATATAATTTATTCATTTATCTATGATCGTCGAATTTCTTTATATACATGTTTGGCTGAATGTAAAACACATTCTACATTTAATTTTTCTATGAAAACTAAACGGCTTTTCTTATCTATGGTTCAGAGATAAGAGATGACGACGCAAGTGCGTGTCTGTCGGAATGCAATAGGCAGCCCTAAGTCCCAATGTAAACATTCCACCCACACCCCGTCACGGGTAACTCAATATTCAGCGAGCTGATCCCTTCTAGGGTTACGAATAATTTTATTTAAAATTAAAATTTTTATTGTAAAAAATATAATATTACCTACTTTTTTCAAGGCATATATTGTCTAAAGTAGGCTTAAAAATAAATATTTATTGTGCTTTTGCAATTATGGTGGTCTAGAGCGTACTTGGCCGCAGGCAGACCGGGGCTGTGATTACTATAGAGGTCTGTCTGTAAAGGGCTTCGGGATCGATCCCCGGTCAGACAATTACGTATTGAATAGAGCAAGGCAATAAACGTACCAATTAATTAATTTATTTCTTGACTTTTTATGGCTTTCAATTTATTCGTGGTTCGGCAACCCTAAACCACCCCTGCGTAGTGCGAACCAGCCCTTCTTTAATAAAACATCTCGATAATGAAAAGTCAGGCAGTCATAGAGGGTGGGGAATTAACCCTCCGCAGCAACTACGAATCTGAGTTTTATGACTTCCACTAAGCCTCCAAAATTAAACGGTACGACACGCACCACTTGCAATAAATATCTTAATGATATGGAATCAGAAAGTATCTCTGTTCAAACGAGATAAAACGACGTATGAGAGTATCAGTGTAAGCTATTATAGGATCTATTTCGTTCTAGTCTAAGCGCAAGTTGGTGTGCATTGTCTTAGATCTAGCGACGTCTACAGATTTGGTGTGTACGTACATTTGACATTCATTGCATTTTATTCAAGGAGGCACGTGCGTGGCCACCTGTCGTTTCTGCACTTGCATCGTATACCATTAATGGGCACATGAAAATTCATAACTGCGACTGCGACATAAAAGATTTCGATTGTACGACCAATACTTTATCTATCTTCAAAATCTATATATAGTAAGTAAGAATAGTAGGAACTTAATTTGCCGAGCAGTGATAGCCGAATGGTTGAAACTCCGCCTCTCAATCGAGGGTCCGATGTCCGAATATCAGGCACGCACGCACCACTGATTTTTCTAAAATTATGTGCGTATGTGAAGTTAATTATCACTGTTTCACGGTGAAGGAAAACATCGCGAAGAGACTTTGTGTAGATTCTACCGTGTCCGTTCCTGAGAGTTCTTTAAAAAAGTTCTCAAAGGTGTCACACACCTTTTTTACCAATTCGCAGTTGGCCAGCGCGGTCGACTATAGCCTGAAACTCAATCTGAGAGAAGGCCTGTGCCCAGCAGTGGGACAATAATGGGTTGACGGAGGACCTTGAATAGTGTTTAATACATATCCGTAAATTGAGATATATGCATTTGAAGCAAACATTTATGTTTGTTATCGGGTCGTTAACGGTGCTAATGATTTTGGAAGCCAATCGATGACGTCAATCCTTCATGGATTACTGGTACGATAATAATAAAACGTTGCAAACTAACACGCCAGTAAACATACCTGCATACCAGGGATGTTGGACGGATATGAAATTTCGGATCTGGATATGGATACGGGTATACGAATAATATTATACGGGTTTCGGATCCGGTTACCGATATGTACCTAATTATTTCGGATTATCCATTAGTTTAATATAAGATTAGTTTAATAGTAGATTTAGGACCTAACGTTTTATGACAGAAGACGCAGCCTACATTGATGCAATATAAGCATCAATGAAGAGCTACCGAGTAAGTACTGCTTTCGAAGATATGATGAAGATTGACTCACTTGAAGCGTTCAAGCTCAGTCCACGGGTAAGAATACATTCGTATCTTGTTTTAGGAAAGTATTTATTGCATTTGAAGTTTACCACATTTAACCAATCCGTAACCAATCACTTAATATCTTACTTAATGGAACACAATTTTACCGTCTTCATCAAACAATTATTTTAATTTAAGCAGATAAGCTGCGGGCCACTAATAATCAATATGCTTACAGAATACCCAATAACTATATTGAATAATTAATTTTGTCGCTTGATTTAATAGCGTTTCGAAAGGTTATTTTATCGCTTTCTATACATTCGGGTTAAATTAAAACGGATAGCGTAGGCAACTGAAATGAATGCAGATTAATTCTAAATAAAATAATCGATTCGTGTCTCGTTCGATGCAAATGGCTGGCGCCGGATGCGGACCTCCCAGTGACAATACGATTGCATCGGCGTCAATTCGAATTCAAAATGGCGCCTGGTTGTTTTATTACTTACCCGACACTATCGCTGAGCCTTTATTTCAACTACTTCCTGTTGCTTACTCGGAACGATTAACATTCGAGCTGTACTCGGCGTCATAAAAATATTTGACAACGAATATCATGGAGTGTAGTCCTTGTAGCAAGTGTTTCGAGTAATACGGGGCTACTAAATCAGAGGTGCAGTGGAAAAAGTAGCTGAATCTATAAGTGCTTAGACTAAGTCTTAAAAAGAAAAGAAGAAATGCTTTGAAGCGCTAAACTTCATATGTCGTGAGGTGTCGTTTTTAATAAAACCACTGCGTCTCTATGGATTTCGTAGGATGCGACTAAGAGACAAAATCAAGGAGATGGCCAAGAGCGTCTTCCTGTAATAACTGCGTCACCAACTCACATGCCAGGCGCGGTGGCTGTTGGCAAAAAAGACTCTTAAGGAGATCTATGTTCAGAGCACCTCAAAAGTTAGATTGATGGATGGAACCTCTTCATGGATTGACTCTGAGGGAAGAGTTCAGAAATCAAATTCTAGCAACTAGACACAAGTGAACGCAAATTTAGCTTCTAGGTGTCTGCCTAGTCCGCATCTCCCTCTGTCTGGACGGACATATTGATATACTGATATACTGATGGACAGACGCTGGTACGTACTGACTGAATGATAGTTTGATAGATCGGACAAAGTATTTTTAAATGAGTTGCCATTTACGCTTTAAAACTCCACTTGGCAAAATTATAACCTACCCAACTCTTGGCATATCGTAGCAGAAGTGCTGTTTTAGCTTAATAACTACGAATGGCAGCAAATTGCGAGTCGATCGTTGGCTAATAATCGCTTGAAACAATGTTGAAATGCTAACCGCTGTAACAAAGTATTGAAGGCCTGTTTGTTTATGTAACAGACAATGTATGTATGAAAAGTACGTAATGGACACTTAAAATTGTATAGTCAGTAATAAATAATGTCGTAATTTTCCAACGAAAGTATTAATATGTTAAATGAGAAAGTCTTTCCATTCTTGTTTCTTCCATTTATTGACACCCCCATTACTGTCCCACTGCTGGGCGTGGGAGTTCTCGCAGAGTAAGATGCGGTTTACGTAATAGTACACGGCGCTGTGCAAATTGGTAGGCTTATTACAGATCTGTGAGAGCTTTCTTTTTAAAATATTTTTTATATATACTCTCAAGCATGTATTTATGTATGTATGTATACCTAATTGTACTGTAATTGTTCTAAGAATGTAGATAAAATACACTAATAATTTGACTGTTTAATGCACTCCTTTTCAACAAAATTACAGTCAACAATGTGTTATACTCGTAAAATGAAAACTTGTATCTATCAATACATTATAATTGTTTCGAAATATTGAACTTTGAAATCTACACATCTTATATTCTGTATGTTCTATTTTTGTAATCCCTTCTTTTTTTCACCTTGTTGTAAATGGTTCAAAATAAAAATACATACTAGTCTGTTCGTATCGTGTCGCGTGTAGGTCTCTAGTTACTTACAAAAAGTGGCAATTTTAACAAAAATAGGCTTTAAGTGCTGATAGGAAAGGCAAATAGCCCGGATAAATATGCCAGATTAAACGTTTTGCATATGCTTTTAAGTGTTCGACGGACTCCATCTCGACCTTATCTCTCCGACAAATTGGCCAGATAACATTTGAGTCCGCTAGTCACGAAATGTTCATTGCGTTTTAAAATATTTTGCATTTATTTCATATAAACTGTTCAGTGTATCTGACTGGACGATATAGTAAAAGAAATAAAATGATAAAATCATAAATGGATGTTTTACGATAATCAGAACAAACAGCCACAATTTGGACTTCAGCACTAACGAATATAAAACGGAATATTATGTGTTTGTGGTGGTCATGGGAGCTTTTAAAAACGTTGGTGTATTGCTAACTGATAAGTGCATCAGGTTGAGCCGTCGCCAAGTCATTGTACTGAAGGTATAATTTATATATCCTTTTACCTGTATCCATTACCAGTACTACACAAACATTTAAATTATTATTCAGGCGATACCAGAGACCGAAAATCATACTTATTCAACATTTTTCTTTTTATACAAATCCCCGATATACATATAACTTGTCTAGTTAAAACTGCATCAGGTACAAACATCTGTCTGCATAATGTCTGTCTTTCATGACTCTTAGATTACGGATTATTCTTTTCGGCTAATATTCATATGAGGGGTAGTAATGCATCTGTGATTGACATCAGGCAGAAGTCTGTACTACATTGAGTTGATTACTCATCTTCATGGGCGACTGTGACCACTTACCATCAGGTGGAATGCATGCTCGAATACTACTTCAAACTTATAAAAAAAAACTTAAAAATCATCACATTCAAAGGATTATAGTCAAATCCAAAACAGAAAATTATCCAATATAAAATTCCACGCAGGACATCAACCTAATAACCGATTAATATGCTGAGCCATTCAGACGTTATATTAAAATTTATTAGATAACAAAATCTCGTCAAAGTGTAAGCTACAAAGCCATTTCGATGTTCCCAGTCCCTTGAATCCGTACCGTATCGGGAATAGTAAATTAGGAGACCAGTGCACCTGTGTGGCCCACCGTTGGAAAAAAATGTGGGCGCAGCCTGGACTAAACGAATTATTACCACTACCTGAGACTTCCTTTCATTGTCCCACTATCTCTACCGATCTTTACGCTTACCATTCTCTCCAATGCTGGCTTCGTTTCACACAATTTTAGTTTACTGAAAACAAAAATGCAATGGATATGAAGTAAAATAATTTCATCGACCAACATTGATTTATAATAATCGAAATATTAGTCAAGTGGTCCCGCCTTCATTCTCAGGTGCATTTTTGTATTGAAGAACCGTGTGTGTTTTTTATTGTATTTTAAAAGCCTTTACAATGTCAAGAAGTTTCCCAAGATTTAGTTAATAAGAGTCATTTTAGGGATCAACCTTTGGAAAAAAATGTTTCGTTTAAACCACGAAAGTATTCTAAGTAATTAAGTGACAGGTAATTATTAATCGTTCATATTCATCGTTCGTTTTATCAGGACACAAAGAAGTGAACAGTTGACAATGCCGTTCAAACTCAACCCGTAAAACACCGTTAGCCATTACAATGCAATACGCAATACTGATCGATCGTGCCACTCAAGAAAGTGTATTTACAATTTGTAGGTATAACTGGCCGTACTTTCTTTTGTTCTGTTTCTGATCGAAATAATAACTTTACTCGCCCGTTTCGGTCAAGTTTACCACGAAAAAGAGTATTCTATGTATTAATCCAGGTAGTAAACTTTACATGCCAAATTTCACCCAACTCTGACTAGGAGTTATTGCATGAAATAGTAACATATATTTTAATACTAGCTTATTCCCGCGGTTCCGCCCGCCCGGTAACGAGTATGAGTTAATTAGGTTATAAGCTATCTGAGTGCCAAATTTCATCCAAATCGTAACAGATAGAGTAACAAACACACATACATCGTTATTAACATTTATTATTCAAATTTATAATATTAGTGAGATTAGTAAATGACATAATAATATTATTAGTTTACCTACTTTAGACATAACTATAATTAGTCATTGTGTTTACCTCCGCTTTTATATGTAAATATTTAAAACGTAATATCTAAATACGTGTTTACGTAATTACTAAGCTTAATTCCGCTGTACGGAACAGTACAAAATAAACCGGTACCCACTTGTAAGGCTTTTTGATTAGTCATTTAACGTCATCACAATTTTCTGGATTATTTTGGAATTTAAATTAGATTGGGAGTATGACAAATGGTTTTTGGGAAACACCGATCGTGAGGATTTATCTAACCTTACAGTTACTTATTAGTAAAATTATGATTAAGTTCGAATAATCGGTATACGTCATGGATCCATCCGTCCATCAGTATCGCCATACAATCCAGCGTCCAAGAAAATGAATGACAATTAAGGGACTTAATAGAACTATCAACAGATGTGCTATTGGACGCTATCCATAATAACTGAGTGACACTCAGACTCATATTTCTACTTGACGAACCTGGCAAAATATCATGATCACCAATTTAATTTACTTTGTGGCGACTTCCCGTAACTCATAAAGATAGTACCGGTGCATTTTGAATCACCCTATCGATGTTTTCTCATCATCTTCCATATATAAAAGGTACGTACGTATTAAGACCGTATCACACCGATCGAAGACCACCGCAGCATGTCCATGTCAACACAGGCATGATAATTTAGTCTGACAGGAGATTTCCTATTGTCAAAGTGTCGGTGACCCCGACGTGATATTCACCACTTGTAAATTCGAATTTCCTAAAATCAGTGTAAGCAGATCAATAGTCGGTAGTTGTATTCTTGGAGACTGAGTAATGGCGCATTGGCGATAAGCGGGCGCCGGCTAGCCGTGCTGATAACCTGTGACCGGCACCGTCGATAAAGCCACCGGTCACTTACTGGAGGTCTACGCGTATCCGTTAATCAAGTTTTCGATGCGGCCCTAAGTAAATGTATCAAAGTGCTCTGATGAAACGGGTGTAAATATTTCAGAGAAGCTCTTGATGATCACTGAATAGAATATCTGTGAATGTTTGAAACAGAGATTCGTTAACACAATTTTGTCTTGTATGAACGATAATTTGACATAAATATGTTATGAAACAACTGTCAAGTTTTTTATTTAGACGCAGTTAATTTTCAAATAAGTATTATCGTTTATTCTTTAAATTGCTCGCCTAAAACACCATATCTATACCTATCTGTCCGTCCGAAGTAGAATCGTCCTTCGTATAAACTTATAGATTTCTTGTTGCCACTCTGTTTACGTGATAAATTTGGAATTTACCATCGGAATTTTAATGTAGGTAGTGTGGTTTTATCTCTGCATTTATTTTCACAATTTATCGTGAACTTTCCCTTCTGCACGTCATTCTCTGAAATGAAGAATATTTTTTGGTTGTAGATGCTGGCTAACTTATCCTTGATCGTCAAACAAGTATAGTGAACATTAGATGTATATACCTAGTTACTCTCGCTATAAGTAGTCCAGTTTAAATTCCAAGTTTTTATCCTAATCGCCGACGATCTATTCACTTCAATCAGTCTTTGAACAGCCTTTCAATTCTTTCTTATTATGGTCCCCTTGTTGCCATCGACAATAATAATGTTTCATTCAGATCGTAAAGCCATTTGCCACCAATTATGGACATTAGTCGGAACTAAAATTGTCATGCTACTGTTATCAAGCTGTCAGAGAACACACAAACCTCATAAAACTAAACATTCCATTAAATCTAAACGGATTGACTGTTATATATTTCTTTACAACGCAAATACTGCACATATATGTATTTCGATTGTATGTAAAACGACTGCATCCATCAATCACACAATAATCGTGCCGTATTACAAGAATCATCTTTATAAATCAGATGTTCTTGCTCGTTACAAAATAAAAAAAACGTGCATTTTATACACCTGCCGTAGATACAATTCCATATAAAACTGTTCCTTGTAGAACGCATATGTACATTTTTGAGCCAAATAAGGAGGACGATATGTAAGGAAAGGCAGTGATTTCTTTTAATAACGAGTCCCGGTGAACGTATGTGTAAGGCGATATCAACTTTCCTTTTGCAGTTAGAGACAAAAACACAAATGCTGGACCCTTAGTGAGTTGAAACGAAAAACCGAAATAATTATATAAACGTTCCTGAGTGCACTAAAATGGTAAGATGCAACTGTACACACATGCCGTAACTTATACATCCGTAGGATCAATTAAACTTTTAAGCTGATTCATAAAATATTCACCTGCGCTGTGTAAAATAAAGCTTCAACGTCGTGTAACACTCAAGGTTAACGTTAACATTAAGTCTTTGTAAGCGTTGTGAAGCGAAGTGTTCATAAAAAAGTAGTCGGTCATAGATCTGAATGGAAAGTCGCAGAGAATAACAAAAGGTTAGTTGAAGATACCGTTTAAAAGTTGAGCAAACGACTTCGCATTCAATATTACCATTAGAGACCATTAAGCGTAGATATGGCCGAGTTGCATTGTTAGAGATTGCGCCGGCGCTCTACTTAGGGCTACCAATGATCACATTTTATTTTTTGCCACATTTTCGTACCCTGTTTCACTCACTTGTGTAATTAGATATAGACGAGGAAGAAATAGGAATTAACGATAGAAAAAATTGCGTTATCTTGTGCTTCGCTTGGCTCGTCTTGGCGGGTGCTTACCGTGCCCCCACATTACCTCCTTAGTTAAGATCAACATTAAGATCAAATGAAGTCAAAACTCACTCAAAAACGATTAAATGATAACATAAAAAAATACTATCACAAATACGTTGAGGCTAGTAACTAAGTCTAAGCTTGAGGCAACAGTGCATGCATTTTATCATTAGATATTAAATCGTATTTATACAACTTGTTTTAGTTATAATTTTAAAACATTTGCATTTCCATTGATACGTTGTTGACTTCGGTTGTAGTGAACATTTTTTTTCTAGGGGGAAACCTACAAAAGGTACTGTTCAAAAGGTACTGTGGTAGGTAAGGTGTGGGATTTTTACCGCACTAAATCCGAAGGTGGTCGTCCTTGGCGCTGCGAAGAGGACTCCAGAGGAGATTTCCAAAAGAACGCAACCTTACTGCTCTGAGCGCGTTGCCCCATCGGGCTCCACCTATGTGAGTGGCTGGGTCCACCTCTTTGTCTGGTCTTTACGACGATATGCCACCACACATATCGCTATCATCACTCGCTCCCACTCTCCCAAAAAAAAAAATATTATTACTTGGTCCTCCAAATATTTTTCTTTTAACATTTTCGATGTACAACTTTTAATTTTATAATATGTAAGGATATGTAACCGATTTTTTAAGTTCCTTATTTAACGTGTATTTTATCAATCAAAATCTCCAATTACTCAGCTTCCCTGAATCAAGTAACAAAGACCTTTTCCGCTACTCAAAGGCTCGCTGTGACCATATGGTAGCCCTGGGCTCGCCTCATAAGGCTCAGGCGGTGACGTCACGCGAGATGCACGCCGCCGACACCTGCGAGAGTCAATGATCTCCCGTGTGTGGGCTAACACGACGCTGTTAAATAAAACTATTTCTACAATTTTAATCCACCTTTCGTTTTATGCTTGGATTTAAGCTTAGTTTACTTTGTTTATAATAATAATAGATAATAATCATTTATTTCAGTAAGTCCATATCATACTCAAGTGGTAAAACCAGTGTAGTTCGACCTATCACCGCCACACTTATTTCTATCGTGAAGCAGTTGTTGCGTTTTGTTGGA
>DWTU01003718.1:0-10181 GCA_018251515.1 Cecropterus confusis
GACTATGGCCTGAAACTCTCTCAATTTGTTGGTTGATTGACGGTACGGTAGGCAAAACTTTAATTTTACATATTTAAACAAGGGCAAATGATCACATTTTAATTAGCTAAAAAATGAAAGTACTTCTTATGTAGAGTAAAAAAATTTATTACTGCAAATTAAATTTTACAGTGTAACTTGCATAATATTATATAATACATATTTTGATATTACACTATACTTTAAATCTTCGTACCTCTATTATCCCAGTAGTAGCTTAAAAATTATTGTAAGAATATTCAGTAAAATTAATGGAACTGAAACAAAAAAGTTGCATTATACAGAAGCAATTATAATATTTGTAAGTACATATACATATTTGGGAAGTTGGTAAAAAATACAAGTCATTTTCAATTACAATTCAGCTATAAATTGCCCTCAGAAGGGCAAAGCGGTATCTAAATAAAATATGCATAAGAAATTATACACCTTATGATATAAGCCAATGGACGGACTATTTTTAATACCTAAGTTTCATAGGAACAACTTGCTTGGGCATAATTTATTTAATGGCTTCTTTATAGATTCAATGAAATTACACCTTTTATCAGCATTTGTGAGTATTAATGGAGGTAAAATGGGAAATTTTAATAACTTCTACTACAAGTATTTAGCAAATAAATTATTAAAGAAAGAGTAGCTAAGAAGATAAGGTACTTACTTCTAGTAACTGTTCGTATAGACCTTACTAAGTTCAGTATCTGGAATTTAATTGATGATTGATCCTCATATCCTTGATTCTGTGAGTTGGCTCCCCAGCCCACTGAAACGATTTATACATTTACTAAATAATAAATAATCTAACTGGTTATTTTTACAAGAAAACATGCAAAAATAATGTTATTTTTTATGAATTAGATTAATGAATAATTTATGAATGAAACTAACGAACATGCAGTCGACCTAACAGCATGTGGTCTCTACTGTCCATAGACTTCTGTAAATAGATAATCAATCTTAAATATTTCTAATGGTTATTTTTTAAAACTAAGTTGAATTTCTGTTGTTTCTGTACGCCACAACCAGAATACAGCACCACGAGGAACCGATGTTTTCAGGTCAGGAATAGTTGTAGCAGCGACGCGACTGCAATGGAACAACGAAAGGTTCTACCAGCTTTCAAATAGACACGAAAAAAACCAGTTTGTGCATTCGATCGCAATAAATCCCCCTCCACAATTACGCATTATAGTTGCATGGTGGAAGCTCCAGGCTTTCCCAAGACAAGGAGGAAGAGAGACTAGTGCCCAGAAATGAGTTGAGTTGAGAGTTGTAACCCGGCCATATACATTAACCTAACTTACTTTTCTGCATGAACCTCTCTTCGTGTAACACACAGACCGCATTAAGGCAAAGCAGAGTCGCCTCAAACAAATTCCACAAAGTAAGCATTATGGACGATTAATTGGAATTATTTGGTAATCATTTCACTTCTGAAATTAAACTACAATAATACTATCAACTGGTATTGACAGTTGACACAAACTGAACTGAGGAATTGACATGACACATCAGACAATTGCAACGTGACATTGTTGACATAGATAATTATTTTAAAGTAGCAACAGAATATTTCGTCGTGTTAACGTTTTACCTCACAAAACGCCGAAGTGTTCGTTAAATTACTCGCGAAAAAACACTGCAGAGTTCTAAACGTTCATTACCCGTGTACTACCAATCTTACTACCATTAGTAACACGGTTAATTTTATTACCGTTGTTACTACTGCAGTTGTTAGTAGTAAGACAGGAAATAAAAAAATACCCGTGTTTCTACTATATTCAATTTCAAATACAATTTCCGAATAACTCACAATTAAAAACAAAGAAGGCCATAATATATAAAAGGGGGACTCTTTTCCCCTAGTCGCAGGCGTCATTTTTTATAATTATATGGCGTATCTCACGCTGACAACTGAGTTCCTTCCGATGTTTTTCAATCCGTCGAGCCATTTGGGCTGTAAGGCATGCCCAAAGAAATATACTTACATATATACAAACATACGCTCGAAAAATAATACCATGCTTCTGACGCAGTCGAGTGAAAATGTTCAAAATATGTATAGATAATTATTTTTAAAATTTAATTTCTAAAATCGTATCTCAGGAGTTTCTTCCGACTGAAGGTAATTTCCTAAAGGTATTTGATGTAGCAAAGAAGAACGGTTATTTATTCGTCGTGGTAATTTAGTGACACTAGGCCTTTTTTGTATGTAATTGTGGATTATTCGGAAATTGTATTTGAAATGAAAGATAGTACTGATACAGGTATTTTTTTATTTCCCCTCATACACTAACAACTGCAGTAGTAACAACGGTAATGAAATTAATCGTGTGACTACTGGTAGTAACATAGGCAATTAACCATTCTAAAAGTGGAAACTGTTAGGTGGCAGTATGCTGACAACAACAGGTCGAAGATGTATTATATTCCATGTTTTTTTTACGGCTGTATTTGTATACTTGCAGGCCATTTAATTAATAAAAAAGTTGTCATATCACTAACACGAAAACTTGTTTTTAAAAAACAGTTTTCATACATCGATTTTATATTCTTTGTACTGAAGGTGATATACGTAATTATTATAAGATTCATATTTTTGTACCTATCTGTTGAGTTTATATTTTTTTGGGTGTGCGGTGAGAAGTGGCGCGAAGATTGCGCGCGCGAAGACATTTTTAATATTTGGTAAAAATAAATGTTGAAAACAATGAACACATTTGGTGATTTTATTACATTATTTTCACAATATTTACAGTTCTACTTTAATTCAATTCCTTGTATTAAAATAAAAACTCTGATTTTGGCAGTTTGTATGTTTATATTTGAGTATTACAGAATAATCTTTACAATTTATTTGTACAATGTTGTTGAAAATATTCAAGTTCAATAAAAATAAAATGCGAAGCAAAAGTTATCAAAAATGAGCAATGTGTTTTAATGGGATCTTTAGTTTTTTTTATGACAATGAAAAATATATTACAATAATGAAATGTAAACGTAAGTCCTTAGTACATAATATAATACATTTTATATTTTAGCATAATTTCCATGATCTTACTCTCATATATAGAACAATAACAATTTTCACCTGCATTTTATTTTTTTGAACCTCATTTTTAAAGGATTTATCTAAATTTATAGTATCGTATTATCTAAAACGAAAAATTTAAATGATTACAAAACTGCCCAATTTTGACTACAAATTTTGCAAATAAAATCAGTACCTGGAGTGGCAGTGATTCACATGAAGTTTTTGACCATTTTCATTGCAGAAACCTATAATGGACCACTATAAAATACTCTCAGCAGCCAAATACTTTATAACATAGTTAAAATTATTGCTATAAATTAAAACTGCATACTATCAATGATGATAATAGCCGGATACGTAAAATGAGCAGCTAGAAACATAAGCGATAATATAATAAAAAAATAAGACCTAGTAGTGTTAATTTCTTAAATCATGTATTATTGTGGCATATATAATTCCTGCAATGAAAGTAATCATAGCACCGGGACTTACAAATCAGTAACCTGAATATTTTGAACCAATATTGAAGAATATTGTTTTAGCATACTAAAATTGCAGTATAAGTGTTACCTCTTAAGTTTTGATGGAATTATTGAGCTGAGAGAGCATCATGGCACAACCAAACACACAAAAGGTGTGCTGGAATCTATGACATATATATCACATTTTCCTTTTCTGTTCGGATATTCCATGATGAGGGTTAACTTAGTGTCAAATTAGTATCACAATAACGGAGGAGACATTATCATGAATAACAACTTTGGTAAGGCAGATGGAACGCCAAAACTATAAGTAAATAGATACAAACATGCGTAAACTGGACCTTGATGACAGTCAACATAGAAATGCTTTTTTCTAATATTTTTAGTTTTTGTATATATTTTTTTTGTAATTTTATAGTTTTATATATTTTTTTTGTATTTTTATTTATATATTTTTTATCGGCTTCAAGTATCTTATTTTTTCATAATTTTTGTAAATTAAACAGTTCTTGAGACACTTCTTATTCTTATACAGTTTTCTTATAGATTACACGTTTAAAAATCATTCATTGTACTTTTATTTAAAGTGGCAGAGTGCCTCTTATATAAAATTGATATAAAAGTTTTATATATATGTATATATATGTGTATTAACACTTTACAGAATTGCTAGGCGATCATAATTTAAATGCAAGGGTAAAGTGCGTTTGTGGGCTAATAATGTGCTATTCAAAACAAAACTTAACAAATGAGCATAAATAACAATGAGTGCTAAAATTTTTTGGTGTCAAATTTGGAAGTATGAAACATAAAATAGTTTAAAACAGCTGTATGATAACATATTCGGTTGAAAATGATTGTCTTCAGATTTCACTATGTCACTTTAGTGCAAGGAGATAGCCGTGTATAATTTATAAGACTTAATAGTGCGTAAATTTGACAACATGTATGATAACAATATTATTCTACCAACAATAATTATATGTTCGAACAGTAAGTATCTCCGACATTATTAAGTCAACAACAATTATACAAACATTAGAGATATGCCTCAGTAAACCTCAACCTGATATATAAATTTACAACTAAGAGTATAAATATAATAAATCAATAACAAATGGCATGGCAATCTTTATAACAACTTTAATAAGCAACAAAAAATTAGCACCATTTATAAATATTATAACAATTATTTTTTTTAGTTCTATCTATTTTACGTGTCCCATTTATTATTTTACCGGCTGTAGATATAATAGCGAGAAAACAACGAATGAACTTCAAAACAAACATTTTGTACATTGAAATAAATGACTCTTTGAAATAAATAAGAGATAAATTGACGAAATTCATATAATTAGTGAATACCTCTAGTGTTACCTACTCAAGTAGTTCGCATTATTGATATAAGTGCTATTTAAAGGACACGCACATTGGAAGAAACACCTGGTAGTGTTGTAGATGCCAGCATTTAAAGTTAACGGACTAATATTGCTCATTCCTTACGATTATCATTAACATCATAACAAATGTATTGTTATTATATTAATAAATATTTAAATTTGGATAACATCAAACATTAATTTATACTATGGTTTTAGCAGGAACTCTGTAAGCACTTAACAATAGCACCTAGTTTCGTTGTGGCGATATTCTCATATATTGTCATCATCCGGCATAGTCACAAAGTTGGATTGCCAAGCTTATGTTATAAATATTTATGTCAGGCGTGTGGAAATTATGTAACTTATAATATGAAGGCACTTTAGCTCTGCATCCTTTATTAATATGCACTGGAAAATCACACTTGTTCAGTTGGCAAATCAATCGTCGAAATTTATGTTTTAAAAAAAATAAGACAATTTGTATTTTTTTCTTTTCAAATGACTTCAAATGTTTTGTTTACGGGCAATTAATCTGTAAAAGTATTTTAAAATTTTAATATCAACGATGATCATCCAAATTCATTGTAAGTGTTAAATCAATTATGTATAAGACTATGAAATTCTAGTATATAAAGTTATATTCTGTTTATAAATAAAACATGATTGATAAAATGAAGAATTATTTTAAAAACACAAAGGTGTCATATAATGTATCTCTTATCGATATTATTAATTTCCCAGTGCATAAAAAAAAGTCCAGTCCATATGCTATGTATCCTAGCCATACCTTATGTTAAGGCCCACACAACGCGTTACTTAGGTATTTCCGCAACCCATACAATCACAAGCATGTAAATCTTCAATCGCATAACTTTATATCTACATTTTTTTGTCATTTACTCTTTACACATCACAAAAATACTATGTACATAAAACATATCATCCTAAAACTCTCCAATATTTTTTTATTTCTTTCGCCCATTCTTAATATGTACACCGTTAAATAACTTATAATGTAAATATAAATATTAAAAAAGACAGCGTGCGACGCATCTCTACGCAGCACCACTTCTGAATTACAATTATTATTTACTTTTCTGTCACTGGGCAGTACATCATTCTAAAACATGAAAAATCAATTTGTGATCTCAAAAGCAACTGTTCAAACTTTTGTTGTTGTGAAGCGAGTCATTAAAATAAGTTAGTCTTGTTGATTCGTGATCAACATTCCCTGCAGACATATTGAATGAAAAAAAGTATAAACATGTAAATATTTTTGGCTCTGTATGTTTAAAGAGCTCATTTTAAACTTCAATTCCATTCAATTTGGCTACAGTCTTGCGACAAGTATATAGTCATGTAAATAATACAAGGATGTTATCATGTATCCAACATATAATGTCAAATGTCATGCATCCTTCAATTTTCTGTTGTTGTGAAAGAGTTACAGAAAAACTCTTGTAATATACCAATAATAATTCAAGTTTTCAGCAGCAAAATATATATAATGTGTCTTTAAAATTTAGGCAACTAAATTAACAGATTCCCGAGATTATCATGAAATATATTGCCTTGACAGTAATTTATCACCTAAAAGACATTTGCATCAATGCAAACGCGAATCTGCTGCTTATTCTTATAAATATAATAACAGACAAAATGGCACTATGGGATTTAAACATATAATTTTCATAGTGGCATTTGTTCGTGTTTAATAAATAAATATATTCATATG
This sequence comes from Cecropterus confusis, assembly GCA_018251515.1. NCBI lineage: Eukaryota > Metazoa > Arthropoda > Insecta > Lepidoptera > Hesperiidae > Cecropterus > Cecropterus confusis. Next base: position 6,673 of record DWTU01003718.1, read on the forward strand.
GTTATCTATATTTAACATGCACAGTGATTGACTTAGTGGAGATATATATTTTATCATTGTAATTATACAGTGACAATTACCAAGCGAGAATACTAAATAAATATGACTCAATGCATAGTATGATAGTTGAAGCAACTTGTAAGTTATATTTTTAAAGTAGCTTTGATTTTTTAGACCTAAGTGTTTTCGATTAGGATATCCATACCATATCCTAGCCTGTCAATTGTCACTGGATAATAAGCAATACAGCTAACAAAATAGGAACTAAATGCAACCATAATTCAGTTCATGTAACTGTTACGACTAGGTATTTTGACTCTATGAGGCTAGACATCTCATCTAGCCAATTAAGTTTCCTATTCAATAAACTTAGGTGTAGAATAGTTTGTGTAATTTAGATAGAATACGGCAGCATCGTTTTGTACTATGGAGTACTTTACCATATAACATTCGGTTGGTGTGGACTAATTCACCCACCAAAATCAGTTATTATAATACCCCAACTCCTCGGACATAAGTACATCGGATCGACTATACTACATCTAGGTTATATTTACAGGGGAATCAGTCGCGTATCACAGCCCGTGAGGTTTACAATATCTTTAAAGGCTAACTATGACTGTACCCTAACTAGTTGACACGTAGCATCGTCGGTTGCAATCTGAAACGTAGCCAGTGAGACCGTATCTTGCAATTTGGCATCGCATAAAAATCCATAGTAGCTACAATAAATTTAGTGGAGACGTACCATCCAGAAGTTCAGTTGGTGTAGCGGCGCAGCGCACACACACAGTTCACTATACACAGTATACACACACGGTCGCGGCTCGGGCGCGTGACGTCAGAGCGCGCGGGCGCGTGACGTCATCCTCGCTCGGGCGCGTGACGTCACATCATCGCTCGGGCGCGGGCCAGGCGTCGGCGAGGCGCAGGCCGGCCGCCAGCCGCTTGTAGCTCTCCCTGAACGTGCTCACTATCTTTTCGAATGTCTCCGGGTCGTACACGGACCGCGCTGTGTTTGAAAGGTCGAAAGGCTCTGCAATCATATAATACACTTTTTTACAGTTTTTACTGCTTTCTAGGAAAAATATTAAGAGTTATAACAAACAAACAAAATGGGCGTTTATTGGTATAGACGTATTTGGCATAAGAAAGTGGTTTAAGTATAAAAACAAATTTCTGTGCTTTGAGTTCATGTCGCACATCACTATTGTGATAACATTAGGTTTTAAAATCAGCCACCACAACCACTACGGTTTTGTTGTTATATTGTGGCATTATATGTTCATTGTTGTTGATGGTTGTGGTGGGTGTTGGCAATAGTGGTGTTGGTGGTACTAATGAATGTTGGTGGTGATGGCAGTTTGTGTGCTAACTCTTTGCCTATTTTGTGCTTAGCCTAAACTTATCTGATAGAGAGTGTATGCATTAAGTAAGTCTTCTACCACTTCTTAAGGCGTAGTAAGGTTTTGATAAATAAAGAACTGATGATAGTGGCGATGCTGATGGTACAGGATCAGTAGTGACAGTATCTGTTGTGGCAGAGGTGATATGTATGCGGTAGTGATGCAGATATTAGTGTTAATGAATCGTTAGTGATGGTAACCACGACGATGATGGTGTATCGGTGGTGACAGGGTTGATAGAATGCTATAGTGACGCTGCTAGTAGTGGTAATGGATTGGTAATGATAGTAATGTCGGTAGTTAATGGTGGTAGCGTCGGTGGCGGCGATGGTGAGTCCGTCGATAGTAAACGGACCGATAGTGACGGTAATGATGATGCTGGTGAATCAGTGGCGACGGTGATATCGTGGGGGTGGTGGTGGCGCGTACCCTCGACGCAGAGCAGCGTGCAGCAGGGCGCGCGGCCGCCCGCCAGCGGCACGCGCCGCGCCTCGCGCACCGACACGCCCATCGTCTCGTATCTAAAGGGATAATATTATTCATTTAATCCATCTAACATCCTTTTGAAACCCACTGTCGGGTATGCCCACTACTACTTATAAAATGCGACATAACTATGTAAACTGATTAATGTTATATTAATTTGACATTGTTGGTATTTTCGTATAAGCTAGTGGAATATGATTAAATATTGTATACCCACATAGGGTGGACTGTTGTGGACTATATTATGTATTGTTATTACTAGAGGACTATAGTCGTCTAGGAGTGCGGTTTTCGACAATAGTACCGTAACCACAGTAGATTTTCATTTCATACTATTCATCCATATGACAGTTTTGTCCTTTTTATTTCAATATTAATTATATTTACTAACATAATGAATGATAGATAAGAGATTTACTTAAGGTATTTTTCGGGTTCCGTACCCAGAGGGTAAAAACGGGTCCCTATTGTTAAGACTTCACTGTCCGTCTGTCTGTCACCAGGCTGTATTCGCATGAAACGTGATAGATAGTTGAAATATATGTGTTTTCGTCCCTATAACAACAAATACTAAAAACAAAATAAAATAAATATTTGAGGTTGTCTTCCATACAACAAACCCGACTTTTTTTGTGCTCTCTTAGTGCGCGAGTTCAACTCGCAATTGGTTATTTTTTTTTATTTCAAGCATCAAGTCTATTTGCTTATAACTACGAGAAATCGTTTCAATAACCAAAAATCATTTTATTGTAAGGTTTTGATGCGGAGCTACTACGCATGCGCGTGTATACCGGCCGCACTGTTGCACACATACACTTAGCTAAGATCTCGGGTGCACTCACGGGAACTCGGCGTAGTACTTGAGCATGTTGAGGAAGAGCTCGCCGAGCGTGGCGCGGTTGTGCGCGCGCGGCCGCCCGCCCGCCGCCTCGCTCGCGCGCGGCAGCACCGCCGGGCTCGTACCGCCTGGACACGACACCAACGTCTGACACACGTATACTAGAGGGAGTTTAGGAGGACCCGACTCCGGTTGTATAGGCGAAAAAAGAAAAAAAAAAGAGACTTTTTGTCGATAAATCTCTGAGTTTATTTCTTTCGGACTTCTTCGGTAGTGAAGTTCAGTAATAATTTCAAGGATTAATCGACCATTTTTGCCATCTGCTTCTGTCGAACATCGGCCTTAACAAAGCTACTGTTTTGTGAGGACGGATGGATGTTTCATTCTCTTTCGATAATCGTCTATGGAAGTATTTGAAAATCTAATTTTCATTATAAAATGTGCTTTACTTCTTGATACTTATCCTTATAGTTACAGATGTTACACTTGTCAAATACGCATAATGTACAAAGCTCGTGCGACTAGTACTTCACATGGCAGGGAGTGCACACGCGCCCACAGCCGGCCGCGGCCCCTCACGCGATACTCACACTGCAGGAAGTGCACGACCATGAGCGTGAGCGCGTACGAGGAGAGCGTGCGGCGGCGCGCGTCGTTGATGCCGTGCGCGCGCGCCCACAGCTTGGCCGCCGCCACTCACGTGATACTCACACTGCAGGAAGTGCACGACCATGAGCGTGAGCGCGTACGAGGAGAGCGTGCGGCGGCGCGCGTCGTTG
>DWTU01003719.1:0-10180 GCA_018251515.1 Cecropterus confusis
TACGGGTTATTTGTCTTAATATTTTTAACAATATCACTTGTTTATAATTCAAAGCCTGAATCTGTTTAGCCCAAAATATTAAATAGAACTAGATAAAAAATATTTTTAGTTTCAGACAGCAAAAATAAATTGCGTTCAGTTAAACAAAATGGCTGAATACTGAAAATGCGATTATTCCGTATTGTTTTTTCGTAGCCAGATAAGAAAAGGTTATATTTACAGCGATACAGATAAATAAGGACAATCGTTCCCACAGGACAGACTAAACAACGTATAATAAATATGTCAGTTAATACTGTGATAGATGAGAATGGCGAACAGGGGATCAATAAACACAGTCAAAGTAATTAAATTCTAACAAACTAAGCTGTGATTTAATGAATTAGTACTTTGAAGGACGCTGAAGATTACGTTAACCGTCAACCCATTATTGTCCCACTGCTGGGCACGGGTCTTCTCTCAGATTGAGAGTTTTCAGGCCATAGTCCACCGCGCTGGCCAAGTGCGAATTGGTAGACTTCACACACCTTTGACAACTTTTTAAACAACTCTCAGGTGTGCAGGTTTCCTCATGATGTTTTCCTTCACCGTAAAGCAGTGATAATTACCTTCTAATACGTACATAAATAAAAAAAATCAGTGGTGCGTGCCTGGGATTCCAACCTCGGACCCTCGATGGAGAGGCCGAGTTCCAACCATTCGGCTATCACTGCTCGAAGATTACGTATTTCTGCCTAATAACAAGTGTTAAGCGCTGTGGTGTTTTGGTCTGAGTGAGTTAAGGGACACATGCGTATCCTAGACGTCCCAATTTAGTAAGATGTAGCAACTCATTTGGGAGACATATTTATCCGTGGCGTTCCAACTTAGTCCTCAGGAGTAGCAACGCTTCTGTGTTGGCATTGGTGGTTCGGGTGAGACTTCGATCGTGTCTGGGGTTGATTACAGATGTCCATGGGCGGCAGTGGCCACCTACCATCAGATGAACAAAATGCTTTAAAAAGCAACATCTGTTTATTGTCCTCTCTCAGAATGAGAGAGTTTTAGGCCATAGTCTCCCGCGCTGACCAAGTGCGTGAATTTACACACCTTGGAAAGCCTTTTAACACGCTTTTTTTTAACTCCTAGGTGCGTAGGTATCCCCACGATGTTTTTTTTCACCGTGAAGCAGTGGTAATTAAATTTCGCGCGTTTCATTAGAAAAAAAGACTGGGATTCGAACCTCGGATCCTCGATAGAGAGGTCGAGTTTCAACCACATAAAATGTCAGCAATGTTATACTATTATTTTTTACTTGTTGCAAGGACTTATATAATAATTTTACGAGACATTCCAACATAGTCTTCAGATGGGAGATAGATAGATAGATTCAAAGGGAGCAGTGATAGCCGAATGGTTGAAACTCCGCCTCTCAATCGAGGGTCCCGCCTTCGAATCCCAGGCACGCACCACTGATTTTTCTAAAATTATGTGCGTATATTAAGTTAATTATCACTGTTTTACGGTGAAGGATAACATCGTGTGGAAACCTACACACCTTAGAGTTCTTTAAAATAAGCTCTCAAAGGTGTGTGAAGTCTACCAATTCGCCCGTGGCCAGCGCGGTGGACTATGGCCTGAAACTCTCTCAATCTGAGAGAAGACCCGTGCTCAGCAGTATGACAATAATGGGTTGATGACTTCAGATGGAATAGATTCGAATAGTCTAAGGTGAATGGAAACATAATATGGTTCAATCGTAGCTACAATTACCATATACATTTCTGATTAAAAATAGCAGTATTAAGCGCTACTGTGTTCTGGTTTAAAGGGAGATACGTCCAACATATCAGGGTAACAACACATCTTTGATCGACTTATAGGATTTTAGTCTTCTATCTAAGGTTGATTATAGATGTTCATTTGTCGTGACCTTTGTTTATTATATGGATGTAGCAAACAAGCCAATGGCAATCGATAATTGTAATTAACCCCAGTTAAGATCATCCCTGAGTTGCAATGCCTCGGATACGTATGTGTAGGTCTCCTACGATCTGCAGACCAGAACACAAGTGCATCATAACACTGCTGAATTAGGCAAAAATGAACTAGACCAGACCATACCTGACCCGGATCGTTAGGATAAGTATTGCAGGCGGATTCCTCTACACCTAAGACCTATTCTGCCCTCGGGTGCACAAAAACGGCATTTCATATGAAGAAAGTTTCGAAAAAAATGATGGTATGTGAAAGTCGTTTTCTTGTATCGCTTAGTAAATTGAGAGAAAGGATATTTTCAAATAAGATTCTTAATAGGTTTAAACTAAGTTATTGTCATTCGGCTTAAATTTTAAGGTATTTTTTTAAGCTATCCGAAGATAAAAATCAAAAAGATCGTTTTTTTTGTGATACCGTTTTTGTGTTTCTGAGTAGGCAGTATTGTAGGTCTAAAATACCCATATTCTAGTCTGCGGTAAAATTAATTTCTCCTGTGTAAATCATAACCCTCATTGTTAATTAAAGCTACTTGGGGTACTTTGGGCACCAATTTAGAATTATTGGTCTGGAATTTGTAAACGATTTTCATAATTTAGCACTAAATGTACGTGAATCTAAGGTCACTTGGATAACGCTACTGGTAGAAATGTCTATGGTATAAGAATTTGACGACCCGCGTGACGGAGTGGTCATCATACCAGTCTGACACGCATGGGGTTCCGGGTTCAATCCCCGGCCGGACAGACATCTGAATGATGAATTTAGATTTCTGTTCTGAGTCTGGGTGTTTGTAAAATCGTCTTTGTGTATCCATGGCACCCGCGGCACAGGAGAAAAACCTAGTGGGGTTGAGTGTAGAAAGCGGTATTAATGCTTTTAAGAAGTAGCAAACAAGCTTGCAGTCCTCATGGTAAGTGGTTTATGCCGCCCATGGAGATCTATAACCAACTCTATTACACTTCGTCCTTTACACATAACTTCAGTATAGGGATTCTCACTGAAATCTATTACAGATGCTACTGCAGAAGTCTGAGATTATCGCCTCATATATAAGTCAGCAACCATAAGTCATCAAAATTCAAGAACTGCTTCACTATAGAAATAAGTTTTTGGAGGTGGCAGAATTCTTAGTGGTTTGACTCTGGAGGCACCACCGCTACAACCATTTCTGCTTAATAACAGCAGTGTTAAGCGCTGCTTTGTTTTGATCCGAAGAGTGTGGTAAGGGACATATTTATCCGAGGCGTTCCACCTTAGTACTCAGTAGTAGCAACGCATCTGTAGCCGACCTCAGAAAAGACTTGTATTTTATCTGGGGTGGATTACAGATGTCCATGGACAGCAGTGGCTACCTACCTGCTTGCTCATTTGCTACTTCAATTTTATAAAAAAACGTGTGGCGGTGGTACCTGGTCGTCGTCAACCCATTATTGTCCCACTGCTGAGCACGGGTCTTCTCTTAGATTGAGAGAGCTTCAGGCCATAGTCCACCGCGCTGGCCAAGTGCGAATTGGTAGACTTCACACACCTTTGAGAACTTTTTTAAAGAACTCTCAGGTGTGTAGGTTTCCTCACGATGTTTTCCTTCGCCGTAAAGCAGTGATAATTAACATCTAATAGGCACATATTTTTTGGAAAAATCAGTGGTGCATGCCTGGGATTCGAAACCCGGACCCTCGATTGAGAGGACGAGTTTTAACCATTCGGCTATCACTGCTCAATACCTACCTGGTCGCACCGTACTTTCACCTCGCAAGCAAGTGATATTTAATTTCTAATGATTATCAATATTAAAAAAATATTGTTCATTAATTGTTTCAAAGTGCAGTAGTTGCTTTAAAGAAATGCAACGAAGCGATAAAAGTTAGGTTGTGAATAAAAGTGGCGAAACGAATACAGCCTTTCTTGTCGGTGTTTACAAACGAACATGCAGCGAGTTGGTCTTTTGTAAGGTGACCATGGAGTTGGGAAATAAATAAACACTTTCTACACTCATAGTCCCACACTAAGATTTTCACCTGTGTCATAGGTACCATGGACACACAAAGACAGATACACAAACACCAAGACAAAGAACCGAATCTTAACTCATCATTTAGATGTCTGGTCTGGCCGGGAATCGAACCCGGAACCCACTGCGTGTCAGACTGGTATGGTGACCGCTCCGCCACGCGGGTCGTCAAATAAATGATGGTCCTTAGCCACATATCTGCTTGACAAGATGTTTTGACATTCCATTATGCTTGAATTTGATATTGATTGTAAGATATAAAACACAGAGTTTAAATTATGTAATTAGTAAAGTGGTAGTTTCTAGCGTGAAGCAGTTCATGCGTTTCTTTGGAAGGGTGTAGATGCAGTCTGACCAAAATACGAGGTGATCATCTTAGTCCTCAGGAGTGACAAGGCATTTTTGATTGAGATTGTACGTACCTGAGTAGAATCTCTATTGTATGTGGAGTTTGTGTCAGATGTCTGAAAATATAAATAAATGTCCGCTTTTTTTAAAACTTCTGGCATGATCTAGCAACGCGATCGATGGCATCGATCGACGATCGATTGATACGTGTGGTCACCATAGACAAACTAGAAAAGGAAATGTCTGAATCTGAACAAATTTAGGAACTTCATGCGTTCAGTTCAGACCTCTAGGTGGGCTACTTATAAGGGCGACGCGCTCATATGACTCCGGTTGAGTTCCATTGGAGATCAGCGGCAAGGAAGGTTATTTACGGGTTTTTAGCGCGGTAAAAATCACATACAACTCAGTGTCTCTTCCAAAGCGCTTACCTTTTGTAGGTATCCTCGTAAAAACAAAAAATGTTGGGTTGATAACTACATTACAGATTTCAACGACGAAGCGTTATGAATTGATAATATTACATGAATAAGTACCAATGTTTATATATTATGCTCTTATATAATTGATATTCGGGTCAAAGAATTATCTTGTTGTTAGCATAAGTACTTGTAGCTGTCGTTGCGAATATTAATGTTAATTGAAGTTGTTATCAAGTGTTACTATTTTGGCAAATATTCATATCGTGATGATAGCCCAATTAAAATGTGATGTAACTCGGTCATTTAATATTCGGACACTTGTGTTTATGGATCTTTAGTGATACGTGCCAGAGGGGCCAATCTGCTACAGAGTACCGGGTTCTTCCCATCCAGCGAAACTGGGTATTTGTGTACCCTTTTCTTAAGCGAGTTTTTAGTATTTATAAAACATGGTATTGGGCCATAATTGACATTAGTATTACATTTGGTCACATTTTCGGATCATTATAGTAAACGAGCATACCGTCCACCTGCAAGTTATGTGCCCTACTGCCTGAAACATCTGTAATGAATCGAGAATAGAATATAAGTCCTTACTGGACCATTCTGCTTTACCACACCTTGCAAAGAAACCACACCCCTTTTTCAAACCGATGAGGCCACAGACAACCATCAAAAACTAACTTTTGAGCCTATAATTTCAATTGAACCCACTTGGTGGTTTAGTGGACTCGTGTTCCCTTACTGTATGTAATAAGTAACCTTTATTAAGAAAAAGTATTACGTTCCGATTTGATAGAAATGTAAGAAAAAATATTGTAACTGACAATTTATACGCGTCCCGTAGACCAAAAAAAACAAAATTCTGGCATGACTATAGTCGAAAGCTGATCAATCTTAATCACTCTTGCAGGCAATAATTAAATAATGGTCGGTCTCCCCTATAGTTAGCAAGGGGTCATACCCTCATGCTGGTAAAGTGGTCGTTCCGGCCGATTTCCGTATGCTATACCACTTTGCTGTCAACGATGTTACTGTTACATCATGCTTTATATAAAGGATAAGTTGTTTGTTTTGTCGTCTAACTAGTAACATACTAGCTGTTGCCTCGACTTACCAAACAACAGAACTTACTAAACTAAACAAACTTACTAAACGACACAACTACGTATGAAAACATTCAACGATATCAAAAAAATCTTTGTTGTCCTTTTCTTCTTTTTTGTTGTTGATAACTTTTTAATTTTTTTTCTCGTTATGTCCGTATACCCGTTGTCTAAATTTCATGGAATAGCTTCAGTAGCTTAGGTTCTGCGATAATAAGTCAATCAATAGATGAGTTACCTATCGTTTTTAAAAGATTGTTCGAACTACTAAATAGTCATTGCGTATAGATCGATGTATACTAAGTAGTGAAGAAAGAACTAAAATCCAAACTTGCGTCGTTCCGATATCGTAATATCGCAGTATTTTAATTAGAAAATGAACCGAAGTGAACCCTGCAAGGTAGGTAACAATTCTATTAAATTGAAGTGGCATTTTCTTAATCGCTAGTGAGCATACACTACATCAACTGTCGTGAACTTCGTAAGAAAAAGGTGAGAGAGTACCAACCTGGCCAAACCACACTGGCTATACTATCGAGCAAATGCTCTTGATCTAAGGTAAGGCGATGGCCATAATCAACTGCATAATGGAGTTCCATCTCAATCTGAAGTGGACATGAGATCCGTTGTTACCAGAACTAAGCAATACTGTTGTCATAAGAAAGAAACTAAACATTGCAAGAGGTATACACTGTACCATGTGGTGTCAATCCTGGATAGTCACTTGTCCGTCCTAGGCGACCAAGGGATAATATCAAAGAGATGCGAGGATGGAAGCAGCGTTCCGCAGTAACACCAACCGCGGTCACCAACACTCATGCCAGGCGCGGTGACTTGCTGCAAAAACCTCCATTAGGCTCTCCCAATGAAGGCTTTTCTGGTAAACTCAATGCACACTGCGGAGACAATGCTGGAAACATCGTTCTTTCAAGACATAAAAATACGAATGTTATGTTGAAAAACGAATATCTCTAATGTTCTGTCCGTGCGTAGCTAAGTAAATGATTAGATAATGGAAATTCTAATTAGAGTCGGCCATTAACGCAATATCCGATGCAATGCAGTCAATTTGCATTTTTGGAATAAAATTAACGTAATTTGAATATGTTTGTTTTATTAATTCGCTTAAACCAGATTAGATTGCAACATGTTGTTACAGTAACGTCACGCACTTAAGGATTAATAAAATAGATTAATTAGTTGAAAGCTTCTCACATTTTTTGAACGAGGAATTTTTCTTTTACGTAATGATAATTGTTTTTATCCCCTGGGGCCCTAAATTTCTAATACTTCATATTTAACATGTAACATGGTTTTATTTTTGTATGTTAAGACGCAAAATCAGAGTACCTGAGTTTTTCTTTGTAATGAACATATAAGAAGTTAAATACACAATTTGACGGTGAATGAAACTATTGTGGTATTCCACGAGTTTTCTAAAACGTCTGTAAAGGCTACATAAATTAAAAACTGATTTATTTATTTGCAAGGAGTGAATAAATAAAAATTAAACTGTTGGTACATAAATATTTTACAGATATTATAATACTGTCATTTAGATAAATTTCTAAATATACTTTTATTAATTTACACGCAAGCAATTGTCATACGTAGTGTGTACAAGCACTAAATTGTGCCTTTACGAGTGCCTTATACAAGTCTTAATTACGTAGTCCACATAATGTTATGTATAATATAACCAATTAATTCGTCACTTTTTATGGAAATTTTCTACAGAAACAATAAATATCTGGGACAATTGTTTTGCCCCTAAATTAGTAAGGTCGTTAGGCTAATTACGAGGTTTACGTTAATTGTTTAAAAATCTAAAATAACTCGTGCCAATGACCTGAAACATTATTTTTATGATATTTTATGCATATTTGAATTTGGAATAGCAATTCCATAAATGGGACGCGTAAGTCACGTGTAACCTCTATATTTTTATTGCTCGCATGATTTTTTTATTGAAATCCATCACGCATGACAAATGAAATGAAAGTTTTACGACTACGATAGTTTTAATATTTTTTTCCGTTACCGTTGCTTTAGTTCCGTTATTAAATAAAAGGTTAAAGTTGTTTTTACCAAAGGTACGCTGAAAGTAATGGATATAGATCCATACTTTAGTACCTAGGTACATGTGTACTTTAGAAAAGTATAAAATATTAAATTGAATACATTCAAAGGTATATATAACTATGTGAACTTCGATCTTTCACGCACGATCGAGATCGTATTCAAACACGCAGTGAATTTTCGAAATCATTATTGTTATTATAAAAAAATAGTAATTACTTATACATAACCTTTTTTTCAGCCAGTAAAGATGCACTGGGCCAGCGTGGTTGACAATAGGTTAAGTATCTAATTCTTCTTAGAATTACAGTCCGTTCCCAATACTGCCCATACCAATACCAATACAGGGCTATTTTGCAATTACATTTAATTTTCGGACCTCGCAATTTTTAAATTGCATTTTACCTAAAATTTCGACAAACACGTCTTATTTTTAAGTTTAAGCTACCTACTTAAGTGTATTTAAACAAAATGAACTTAAGTAGGAGGAGGCAGGTGAATTTTGTCAGTAAAATTTTTACAAAAATTTATATTGACACATTAAAAATATTTAAAAAGTTATTACGTACATAGATTTAAACTTACCGAACAAACGAACACAGCTTATACAGCCAAATTTGTCGCGAACATTTTCTGGTCACTTTTTTGTTATTACTAGATAATAATAAAAAATCAAAACAACAAAAAGATAAATCCAAAAAGCACTACGCACACACTTCGTAAACACAAATCAAAAACAAAATCGTAAAAAGCAGTCGAAAAAATGCAACACAATCGAAATGTTCGATATATGAAATTTAAAACAGAAACGAGTTCAAAAGTAAAATAAACTTTGAATTTATTATTTTTATTTTTCGTATTTCGAACGTACGATCGCAGCGCTTCGAATGCGGTTCGACAACTGTCTCCACCGCGTTCCGAATGAACACTGAACCCGACAATTCGTCCAATCGGCTGGTCCACCCACCGTTTCAACGGATGTCTAAGTACGTAATGCAATTTGTAATCTCAGCGGAATGGAATCTTCTCGGATAACATCTCGATTAGGGAATGTTGTAACCTGAAGAATAAACTTCGATTACCAAGAAACCAGCGTAAGGTATTGAAGGTTTAATAATTGTAGGTGGATACAAAACCTACAAATCTTACTGCTTAGTAGTGTCCGACAGAATCTTCGGCTTCGGCTTCAACCACCTTCGGCAAAACCTTCGGCTTTGGCCAAAATGGGCCGAAGTTTTGGCCGAAGCAGCAGTTCTAGCAAGTGAATAAATTGAATGAACTTTAGCGAATGCACGATACTGCGATGGAGATGGTTTTGTGGTGGTGATTTGAACTGTTATTTTGGAAAAGCAGCAAATCAAATTTTATCAGCTCTAGAAGTAATTTATATCTAATCAACATAAATCTTTATTTACAGAATAAAAATCGTATAAAAAAAATCGGTTTTAGCCAATTTAGAACTGAATTTCTTATGGTTGTACAACCATCGGCTTCGGCTTCGGCCGCAGGTTGTGGTCATAGCCGAATAATCTTTCAATGTATGTGTGTCTGTTAATCTTCTACGCAAAAGCCACTAGTGTGATTTCGCTGCAATTTGAACACTGATAATTTATGATCTAGTCCACGTAGGACACTTAGTACCGTGGTAAACATGGCCAAAGTTGATGGAGCCGCGGCAGTACGCTAGTAATATCTAAGTATCTTAAAATTTTGTTTTTTTGCCACCAAATACAATTTTAATAATTCAAATATATTTCGATCCATCACAGTGTCACTGTATTGTTGACGCCTTACTGTGTTTAATGAAACATGAATATTCCCCAAATATCAATTTTAATTCTAGGGGTTGCAATTTTAAACTCGCGGTAATATAATTGGACTCATAACCAATAATCGAACAAACACATGATGAAAATAATTTTAGTGATGATCTTACTTAACGTTAGCCATAGACGCGTTTCTACCCCTGAGGAATAAGTTGGAACGCCTCTGATATCTCTCTTCAGACCAGAACACTGCTGTGATTAGGCAGATCCAGTCTTCCAAGATATCCTAGGGTCGTCTAATGATACGACGGACTAGAAGTCCAAAGCTACAAGTGCAACAAACGTTCATTCCTCTGGAACTCTCTTCTGTTTGCCCTTCTTAATGTTAGTAGAACCATTGTTCGAGCGGGGGGGGGGGGGGAACCTTGGCCCGCATTTTCAAGGTGGGGTTGGTTTCTGGGGGAGGCGGGT
>DWTU01003720.1:0-10179 GCA_018251515.1 Cecropterus confusis
GGGTTTAGCCGGTAAGAGTCCGGCATAACCCAGCTGCTCTCCCGGGCGGCTGGGTATCCATGAGGATTACCCACTATTAAAAAAAGGCCTACAAAATATATTACTCCAAAAATATATAATTGTATACACATTTACCATTTACAACTTTACTAAGAAATGTCTGAGCAAAAATCAAGACCTTGTGACTTAAACAAGCAAATTTTAAGCGACGTTAATCTCTTTACAAAATATTCCAGAGTACCTATAAAGAATTTATTGTGCTACCTTTTTAACGCCAAGTACAAAAGAATGAGGTGAAAGGTCTATTTCATTGGAAATAAATTTACTTGATACTAGTGACGTGTAGTGTTTCTGTAGAGTATAAAAAATCATTCGATATTTTCAGTGGCAGCTTTGCCCGCATTTTCATACGCGCAGACTTTAATAAAATAAATACAAACATCTAACCTCTATTTAAACCACTAAACAACTAGTATCGGAGTGAAATATCAGGAAATCTCGAGTTGCTGGTTTTAAATTTAACATTAATCACAGAGGCGGAAATAATTGCCAAATATAATAAATACATATACAAATACGTAAATAAATTTACCAGGTGGTAGAACAGTGTAGTTCGATCGGGGAAGTACCACCGTCACACCTATTTCTAGCGTGAAGCAGTTTCTGCGTTTCGTTGGAAGGGTGTGGTTGCCGGATATATACTATAATTCGACCATCCGTCCTCGGGAGTAGCAACGCATCTGTGATCGACCTTAGATAAAACCCCTGAGCGGCAGTAACCACTTACCATCAGGTGAACTGCATGCTCGTTTACTATTTCCATCCTATAAAAAAGAAAATGCCCGAAAATGTAAGTAATCTACAGATTTTGTGCAATTTAATATGAATGGATACTGATTTCCCAAAATACATGTAAAGAGAGTCATGAGTCAAGAATATAATTTATTTAGATGAGTAAGATTTTAAGGACACTTAACTGTATATTGAATGAGGACACTTCACCTAAATTAACATTATCTATGTGTACTCAGTCTATGTATATTTTATATACACGCAGATCCACAATGACAGCAACACATTTATACATGGGCACACCTTCATACACCAAGACAAAGCGGTATAATATCCACTATATATCGATAAGTCCATATAAATGGTACATCACTATCCGCGCACTAGTTCCAAATTTATGATAACCTTTGCTGCTATTGACACCCTTGAAATAGGGGAGCACAAAATACTAACGACGGATTGAATAGAATATATTTTCTGTTTACTTTTGCTTATTGGCTTCTGACAAAGAATTATAGGCACATTGAATAAAATTTGGCTTATACTAATATACGAGTTTGTTGTATTATGGGGCAAAAATATTATAAAACAGAATTTATTTTTAAATTGGATTAGATTGAATCAAATTTGGAATACAGTTAAGAACCGATATTCATTGTCGCAATCAAGTCACTATCGTCTACTGAGAATGGGTTTCTCCTATAGGTAAGATTTATAGGCACATCGAATAAAATTTGACTTATACTAATGTATGTAATGTTAGAAAATGAAATTAGATTACATTTTGAAATTGGAATGGGTACAATATATTTTGAAATCAGGTAAGATATTAATTGTAATCAACTCCTTGCTGTCCCACTACTGGGCATGGTTTTGTCTTCTGACAAACTGATAGGCACGTTAAATAAAACTAATAAAATGTAATAAGATTTTTGCAATTTAAGAAGCAAACGAACATAAATTCCACCTGGTGGTATGTGGCCACTACCACCTATGGACACCTTTACTCAATCAATACACCTACATGCCATCCGTGAGGACTAAGTTGACACTTGTATAACTTTCCCTTCTGAAGGTTGAGGCCCTTCAATCGAAAACAGCAGCACTTAAAACTACTATTACAAGGAAGAAGTAGATGTATCTACAGGTTGTAAGACTAGTGTAAACCGATGTTGGACCGGGGAGGTACCACCGCCACAAATGTTTTATAGCGTTTGCGTTTTGGTAGAAAGGTGTGGTTGCCGGCTCACTTATACATGAGGCGACCATCTTAGTCCTCGAGAGTAGCAATGCATCTGTGATCGACTCCAATCACCGGTAACCACTTTTTTTTTATCTAATTAAAATAGCAAATGAGCGTGCAGTTCACCTGATGGTAAGTGGCTACTGGTGGTGTCCACTTACCATCAGGTGGACTGCATGTTCGTTTTCTACTTCAATCTGATAAATAAAAAGATGTTGCGGTATTTGCCTCTGTCAAACCATATTCTAAACCAGCCTAACTGTTTGAATCACAAGCATTCGTATCAATGGCCTAAAAACAGGTCACGGGCACAAAGTTAAAGTACGCTATGTTCAAAACAAAATTATTTATCCCCATTACAAACCGTTTACTCGAGCTAAACGTCCCGAAGGCGCAGTGGGTCGCGGATTATGAAACTAACCGTCGAAATGGCCCATTAAGGGACATATCTGGACCAATAAAATCTAAATTCTATCAGGAAATAGGATTTCGTCCAAATGCGCTTTGGACGTGATTTAGGCGATGTTGCAATAAAAGCGATGATATTGTTGTAATATCTATCGGGAATTGAATAAAACCTAGTAGATAATTTTATTTTTTTGAACATTTTTAGTTTTTAACAACCTTGCTTGTTTCAGGGCTTCCAGATTTATGCTACTTAGGATCCATTTTTGATGTATACTGCGTATAAATTTTAACACGCATATTATTTTGATATATACAAATGCAGATTTAAATATACGTGATATGATACATTAATATTAAAATAGTAGCTTCTTTTAGGAGAAATGTATATGGTATATCGCATTAGTTCGTATTTATTAAGTTCTATTCCGTCTAGTATTTTACTTCTTATCTTACTGAAGATTATTAATACATATCATTTGTATTAATACCGTTTATGAGCAATTTCAAACAAAAAGGCTTTCATACTCAGATATGGATATAGCCGGACGACCCACGTGGTGGAGCCTATGACGAATTCAGGGAAAATTGTTTATGTCACATTGAAAACGTGAAAAAAAAAGAAACTATCGACATAAAAATTTGGAATCTTATTTGGAATATTATCCTATGAGTGTATAAAGCGTTTATGTTTTGTTTTTAACCGACTTCAAAAAAGGAGGTTCTCAATTCGACTGTATTTTTTTTATGCTTGAACTTTCGATACTTTCGACTGGGTGAACCGATTTAGACCATTCTTTTTTCATTTGAAAGCTGGTGCTTCCCGTGGTATCCCATTTTAATTTAGTTTAATTGTGACAAAGTAATTTATAAGAAAACTACATAAGTCTTAAATTTGCCTTTAGTGTGTGCGCGACAAATATACGAATAACTCAGCTTCTACCGATCCGATTCTCATGAAACATGAAATGATCTGTACGTATCTATGATGAAATGATTTGTTGAAAAATGTGACCTTCTACTCCTCGATCCTGATGATGTAGGGGTACTGCTAGCCAAAACCAAAGAAACCTATTTAGTGTTTACGAATATATATTGAGATTACTGAGCAGAGGCATAGTATGAAAAATTTGACCTTAAACTCCTCAACTGTGATGATGAAGGGTACTGCTAGCCTAAGGCATAGAAGTTAGCTATTTGGTGCTTACGGATATATAATGATATTGATAAGCAAAAATTACGATGAAAAAATTGGCCTTCAACTCCTCAATCCTGATGATGCAAGGGAACCTAGACTATTTTGACGACCCATTTGGTGGAGCGGTCACCATACAGGTCTGACACGCAGTGGGTTCCGGGTTCGATTCCTGGCCAGACATCTGAATGATGGGTTTAGATTTCTGTTCTAGATCTGGGTGTTTGTGTATTAATTTTTGTGCGTCCATGACACCCACGACATAGGAAAAAATCCTAGTTTAGGGCAATGAGCGTGTTGAAAGCGTTTAAAAAAGTTTAAAGACTATAGAAGTTGGCTACTAAGTGCTTACGTATATGCAGTAAAATTACTATGCAGAGATATAAGATGGAAATTTTGACGTTCAACTCCTTAAACCTGATGATGCAGGGTAATGCAAGCCTAATTTATGGCTAAGGATTGGGTTGAACTGTAGTGATTTATATTGGATGGATTAGATTAGGTTGGAACATAATAGAAAACATAAAACTAAGCGAGCAGGGCGCGGCAGCGCCCTACGAGCGGGTGCGCCCAATTCATATAAATACAGGCCTAACCTTTATTCATCTCTAATGATTTATAAAAGTTTTGTTAATGGCTTAGTTACTTGACTGACTTAATTTTACATTTATGCTGGAAGTTAAATTTACGTTTGTATTTATGTTTTAATTTATGCTTTCATGTAAATTTATATTTAAGAAGCAAAATTTGTGATATTATATGAAGACAAATATCATCACTAAAAAGCGTGAAAAAATTTTTTTGACAAAAAATAGAAACTGACTTCAACGTCACCAAAAAGCAAAAAAAGTAATTTAAATACAAGCGTATCATCACTAAAAAGCGATAATTTTTTTTTTAACAAAAAATAGAAACTGACTTTAATGTCCCCAAATGTGACCAAAAAGCAAAAAAATAATTTAAATATATGTTGGTTTCTTACATACACAGTACGTGGTACATAGTTCTGAAGTCGTATGAGCGCCGACTTGTAAGACATAGATTGTAATCTAAAAAAATATGTAGAGCGCCGACTTCGGGACTATGTACTATGTACTACGTTTGTAAGAAACAAACATATATTTAAATTATTTTTTTGCTTTTTGGTGACATTAAAGTCGGTTTCTATTTTTTGTTAAAAAAATTTTTCTTGGCGTATCATTTGACTAAATATTTGCGAGTAACGTTAAAATATTTAGTCAAATGATATGAAGAAAATAAAGTAAAAACAATGAAGCAACAGAAATTTCATAACATAGAAGTAGCAGGGGAAGTATGACTGTGGTCTATGGATAACCTGTAACAACTTTAGATGAGGTAAGTTCCATCTGAAGTTAACAATATACATTGTTACACCTGAGCACTTAGTAGGAACGCCTGAGATAAATATGTCTCCCTTAATTTGTTGTTTCTCTTAATCTTAATTATTCTTAATTTTAATTAGTCTTAATCTTAATTTCTTAATTGTCTGGAAATTGTGGCTTCCAGACCAGAAAGTAGCAGTGAAGTTGGGATAAATAATTTTTATTTTTATTTATTTACCACCTCAATTATACAGTTTCATCTCGGCGAATAAATATTTTTTCATATTGAAGTAGCAAACCGGCATACAGCCCACCTGACGGCAAGTGGCTCCTGTCACCCATGGACATCAACTCCAAATAAGATCTGAGTTTTACCTTAGATTGGATGCAGATGCGTCGCTACTTTTGAGGACTAAGTTGGAACGCCTCGGATATGTTTATCTCTCTTCCCACACCCTTCAGACCAAAGCACAGCAGCACTTAAGACTGCTGTTATAATGCATGAAATGAGTGTAGCGGTGGTACTTCCGGAGTCGAACTATAAAGGGTTTTATCAGCATCAACTAGTATTAAGTAAAGGAACCACGTAATATTTTCGACAAACTAAAATATGTTCCATATTTGTCGTTCAAACATTCCATTTTAAATGTTAAATGACGGTCACGTTAGTCATAACGAACGTTCACAATGTACGTGCTCAAATCTCCATGGGTTTTGAATACAGAAACAATTAATTAAGTGTATTTCGTTACAGCGAATTCATACGCTTAATTTGGTTAATGAAATACAAAGCTAGCTCTGGTTGAATGAGTAAAGTTTATTTTATATTGTCATCCAAAACAGGTCATGCGTCAGATATTGATCGAACGACCGAAATTTCAAGTGATAACATGAAATGTTTTTCAGTACAAATTCGCTGAACATTAAATTACTGCCACATTATATTTTGTTATGAAATTGGAGTAATAATTGAGTGTGTTTTATAAAATATAAGCAGTAAACGTACAACCTCTGATGCTAAGTTGTCAGCGCTGTCAAACTATAACTTACATTACATAGAAAAGAGCATCTGCCTGAAGTCATTTTTTTATTTGATCAGATTAAAGTAGTAAACGATCATGCTGTTCACCTGATGGTAATTGATAACTCCTGTCCAAGAACATCCATCGTCAAACCAAGATAAAACGAATCTACCATGAGGTTCAAAGGTTCAAAGAGGCTCCAAGGACTGAATTAAAACGCCTCGGTATGTCCGCCTTAAACACATCCCTCAAACCAGAATACAGCAGCACTACTGGTATTAGTAAGAAACAGAAATTGGTATAATTATGATGTCTCCACAGACGAACCTCAAAGAGTTCTACCACCAGATTAAGCATTGGCATTTCCGAATTCTGGCTGCAGTGATCATTTAATCTATTTATAAGCTTCACTTCTGTCGTGTGTTAATTACACACACACACACTTTTAATTATGTAATAGTATATTTTTAACCTACATTAAATTTGACGCGGCTGCCAATTTAGTCTCTTTTATAAATATAAATACTTAAAATGTGTTTCGATAAAAATATAAATAAACTCAGCAAATACCGCGACAGACTGATAAGAAGAGTTAACTGAACGGTTCTTTAAATAAGATTAACCAATACGGTACATTAATCTAGAGTGTATATAAAATGATAGTAATACTATGAGAACCTGTATATCATATGAAACAAACAACCAGTACCTTATTATAAGTCAGCGCCAACGGTATCTCTTTTCCAATAAACTTTTATTGTGCAGTAAACGTCGAACATAGAATACATTGTGGTGCTATGATTCTGAATGGAGAAAATCGAAGCAGAAAATGATGGTTATAGCCCTGTTTCTACTACAGGTAAGCTGTATACTGGAATTTCTAATTAAATTCACAAATATTCGTTAACGATCTGATAAGAGACCAGTGCCTAGAAGAGGGACAGAACTGGATCAATGATGGCACCAGTTGATAATTAGGGATAAGTTAAATACTAATATTATCGCGGAGTCAATACATTTTTTAATATGTAAATGTATCAAACGTGACACGTTAGTATGAGAAGTAATAAGGATAAAAAGCATCCTAGGATTATAATAAAAATTTATTTTAAGTAAACGCTAACGTGGAATCCAGTGGTGAGTTTATGTAAATCGTAAACATTGCAAGTGCAAGTACAGCTAGTGTTGTGTCGTGATATCGAATCTAGAAAAGTAAAATGAACTAGAGAAAGGGTAGATCGAATAATCTACCACTAGTGCTTGTCAACGGTTTCTCTCGCCACCGCAGTTATTTGATGACCCCGATCCATGCAACTGGGTTCAAATGTCGGCAGGAAAGGAATTAAAAATTTATCCTGAGTACCCGCAACATATTAAATGTTAAATACTATAAGTCTAATTAATACTAATCATGTTCTAAGCATTATGATATTTGAATGAGTCAAATATATATGTATATGTAACATAGGATATATGAACATATTTTCGTAATACATAGGACCTAAGTCCTACTTGATAGCGAATAGATACTCCTTGATGAAGAATGTTTCTGCTCACTTTAATAAACTGGTTGACAGTTAAGACAATTGTATATCGTTTTTATATTTATTTACCTCTTAAAGTATCTCCTTCGTATATATCCGTTTATTGTACGTACATACATATATATGTATGTATATGTTTACATATTTACTTTTCATTTATATTTATATAATTATATATATTTCTTCTTTCTTCTCACATATTTTAATCATTTTTTTTTTTGCACCGCCTTTGAATTTTCTGCACTTCCTTAAGGTTGACTGGTAGAAAATGCTATTTAGCATTGAGTCCGCCTTTTGTCCATTGTTTAATTTTTGTGGTCTAAAAGATTAAATAAATAGATGCGTTACTACTTCTGAGGTACGTCTACGCTGTTTTACCCAAGTATAGCCGATTTTTTAATTTATTATAGATACATGTAATATTATTTTTTATTGAATTTAGGCTTTAGTAAATAGTAAACTTTAGACTTAAGCACTTTCGGCGAAAATTTGTTTAAGTTTTTGTTAATAAATCCGTATGAACCTAAAGTCCACTGCGAAAGATTACCCTCAGTATCCGTTAACATTGTTCAGGATATGTGCGCTATTTTTCCAAAATGTCGAATGAAATCCGTCGGTCGAATCGTCCGATATTTCATATTCCACCATTTCACCATCAATTTACGTTCTATTGAAATAACTGACAAATTCAATTTATCAGACTAACAATCCATACGTAGGGTGCAAGCGTCAATTATTAATACCATACAAAATCCATCTAAAAATGAAAGTAAATTCCGAAAATTCGAAAATGCTGCGGATTACGGCCGAATTTTTAAAAACTACTGACGTTAAGAGGCGTCCATAAATTTCATGAAATCATTCTAGACATTTTAGCTCTCACCTTCACTTCCCTCGAGGAGAGGCGCTTATTTAAAAAAAAAAGGTTTGAATTTCCTAAACCTCAATTTTACGTTACTTTGTTCAGAAAATTGCATCAAATGTCCTTGTGTAATGTATACTCATGTTAGAAACATGTTACCTAATTTAACAATTTTTTTCCTGTAATTTTATACCATTTCTTATGAGTAACATTTATTGAGATCGAACCCCGTCCCCTCCCAAATCTCCCGTAATTAGTGAATGCCCCTTATCAACAACAACGGTAACCCTTTGACAACATAATTATCATACACTTGCATATTCAAGCTGCTTCCAGAACACTTATCGTAACAGATAACATATCTGTTCTCATCTAAACGTTTAAAATTGCCGCGCAGATTAGCGTAATCGCCGGGTCCCGTGACTACCCTTATCAGGAGATAGGCGGCGAACAAAACAAAGCAATGAACTGTATTGACTGTGAAGAATGATGGACATGTATCGAGTGCAATAACTTTATTGTAACGACTCTCCTTGATTACAGAATAATAACACACTTTTTTATTCTGACCACAAATTATTTATAGTAAATTAATTTGCAGTTACGACTGCAATGCTTTGACAACAAAATAATGTACCGGATGTTTTTAATATAGTAAATATTGTGTAATATTATGAATTACAACAAACAAAATCTAGACGTGTACGCTCTGAAACTAAGTGCACTGATGATCTGAAGAAGACAGCGGGAAACCGTTGGATTTGGAAGACACAGGCCAGGCGCCATTTAGAGGCGGCCTATGTCCAACAATGGACAAAGGCTGATGCATAGATAGTAAACGTGTACAATTCCCACACTATTGAAAATAAACTTAAATAGTAAATTTAGTAAAGTAAATTAAATGTATCGTAAATATAATTCGTCACAATTATAAAAAAAAAATACCAATTATGTATGTACATGCATAATTAGTAAGAAAGATAATAATATTCTATATATGATAATTGCGTAAAAAATGTAGACAGATTTTTATATAATTCATTTAAGGCATTTTTTATCTCCTTTTCGTGAAATCAAACTGTGATTCATCATCATATACGTCCAATTGTTTTCAAGTGGTCGATAAGATTGTATCTTGCAATATTTTTGCAATATGTGTCAATTTTAATGTATATAAAGCATATGATTATAATTATCGGCCTGTGGTTTCAAAATTAATGCACAAGCCAATAAATGTGGTTGTTTATTCATTCGCTTAAAGTTTAAATTGTTCTGCTACTATTTGTAAGTATATTTTGTACATCCATATGATTGACTTCCCTTTGGGATTGAGAAATCACAGTACCAACTACCATTATGTTTAAAAATCGTAGAACTCTTTCTGATTCAACCCCGACAGCACCACCGCCACCCTATATCTGCCTAATGACAGCAATGTTATGCATTGCTGTGTTCTGGTCATAAGGGTGTGGTAAGGGAGATATTTATCCGGGGCGTTCCTACTTAGTCCTCAGGTGTAGCAACGAATCTGTGACAAACCTCATGTAAGAGTTTAATTTTATCGGGGGTTGATTAAAGATGCCTATGAGCAGTAGCGCCACTTACCATCAGGAGGACTGCATGCTCGTTTGCTACTTCCATATAAAAAATAATATGTCTGAGGTGTCACATGTGACACCCGATTGGAACGAAGTTCCTTTCGTTTTGAAATAAGTATTATAGGTGGTATAATTAAATAAATTAACAATATTTAGGAGTTAAATGATAAATGAA
>DWTU01003721.1:0-10179 GCA_018251515.1 Cecropterus confusis
TTCATTTCTATACCTGATATTCAAGTTACTCTATGGCAAGGAGACATTGACCAAACAACGCTGGCGACTGTCCGGTAGTTTTTGCGTGAAAGCCGGACAACAGACAGACAGACAAAAAAATTCAAAATATATTATAGCCTATATGTCGCAGAGGACTTTTATAACAAAAAAGTTTCATCAAAATCCGTCCAGTAGTTTTTGGGTTAAAGCCGCACAACAGTCAGACAGACAGGAAATTCAAAATGTTTTTTTTTGCTTGTGTTATTTATTATCCATAGAAGACCCCTGGAGGTTTTTTTTTAGTTTTTATGAAATGTACAGAATTGAAGTATTCTACAGTTTTATTATATGTATAGATACATATATATAGATAGATGTATAGATTTTATAATATCCCCATTGTACTTATATCATATTTTCTGTCAGTAATCACTCTGATGGCTTTATGTTTTTAGTGTAATTCAATCATTTAATTCTTATGGATAAGACTTTTATTCTTATTTTACATTTTCATATGAATCAATCGTTAGTCATTCTTTTTGTTTTTCTATTATCATTGTAATTTATTTATGTGAATTTATTTATGTTCGTGTTAATGCATGCCGTTTGTGCCTATAATTGAGGTGACAGTTAGTTTGTAAAATATAAAATTCATTATTGAAGGTGATAGTGTACACTTTATTGGTGCAATAATAAATAAATAAATTAATTAATTAATTAAAAGAAAAAATAAAACTAAACGAGCAGGGCACGGCATCATTCTGCGAGCAGATGCATCTAGTTATTATAAATTCAGATCTTACCTTTTTGCTTTCGTAATAATAAAAGTGATAGATAATGTGTTTTTCTATGGTCGGGGTTTTCAGGTAACATAAGATCATCGATTGAACATTACGCTAGATTCAGTGTTGCCAGTATAGTGATTTTTTCGTCCAATATTCGAAATTTACGAGTATCAGGGGCGCAAGCCCGGCTAAAGGTGCCGCCTGCGGCACTTTTTGTCCGGCGTCCTTGGCGATGGCCCAACCGCGCCCTACCCTAACGCCCCTACTGAGTGGCTGAACGTGGATGTGAATTTATATAGTAATAAATTACTTTCATAGTTAGCCACTGGTACGTATAGAACAGAATTTGTACGGAAGAATTCTGTTCTGTTCAGTCTACTTCAGGTCGTCAGTCCAATGTCCAGTTGGGGGTTGCCCTATGCCTCTTCCGCCCATTTGCAGTCTCCATTCGAGAACTTTTCTATCCCTTTAGTAGAATGTCTCATGAATGATGTGACCAGTCCTTTGCCACTTCGGCTTACGAATTTCGTGTGTTTTTGTCTATGGATTTCCTTGTTACCGAATAGTCGAAAAATATCAAGCATAGCTCTCTTCATATCTCGCTGAAAGACTAAGTTTACGCATAAGGATTATAGTAAAATACCACGCATCGACTCCATACGCATCACCATCAGGCGTTATATTGATAGAACCAGTGTAGTTCGGGAGGTGCCACCGCACCTATTTTTAGCGATTACGTTTCGGTGGAAGGGTATGGTTGCCGGCTCTTAGTCCTCGGGAGTAGTAACACATCTATGATCAAATTCAGATAGAACCCCCGTTCTATATGAAGTTGCTTACATTCTCACACTGTTATTTCCAAAGGCGGCAGTCAACATATACAATCTGGTAAACATACAACATGGTCAACATATATAACGAGTATGCAACCATGCTCGTTTGCTACTTTAGTTTGATAAAAAATATTGCTTGACATCTCGTACTTCAGGTACTGAGGCATATTGGTTGAGGAAATAATTATGACGTAGGTTTCTGAATGCTCCCAGTATTTATAACTATGTATATGGAATGATGTATATATTTAAGTTTAAAAGAAATGTATTGGATAGTAGAATTACTATTACATAGCAAAGGTGATAATGAACTAATGTTTGAAGATATTTAGAAAGAATACGCGTCATGAAATTGGATTATTTTAAATAAATATTAATTTAATATGTGATTTAAATATGAAATTAGTGTTCAAATTATGCCTACAACAAAATCTTTCGCGGTAAAAAGATGTTGATTGCGGTGTTCTAGATCCAGGTTTAACCCAGAAATTGTTCGTAGTATGCATGTAACAATTTGAGTACACGTCTTAAACACCCTCCTATCTTCCACACGGAGTTGAAAGTAGGTTAGGTGAGGTGATCATTAGAATCCATTGAACTTTAGGATGTCTCGTAGAATATCTGTAATCAGCTCTTTAGCATCTAAGCATTGCTACTCTTAACCTATGTTCACGGGAACGATTCGTTTGTTTAACTCACCGTTATCAACCTAATAAAAAATAACTCCTATTTGAAGTCAGCTACTGATATCGGCCAACTCTTGAGGATAAAGTTGGAACGCCTCACATAAATCCATTTTCTTAATACACTATAGCACATTGCATCGTCGTATAGAAGCAGGTGAATAGTTGGCAGTCGAAGTTGAATTCGTCGCTCACCCATTAAGGAATTTTACTCGGCGAAATCAAAAAATATACAATATATTTAGCTGGACCTATGGGCCTGGATTATCGTAGTCATTAGCAGCATGATTTAAAAAATACAGTTTTATTTATTTATGTTAATATCCGCATTGTATTTATTTTTCATTGATGCGTTTGTACTTAATTGTATGCGTTTCCTTAACTTAGTTTTCTCAACGTTTTTTAACGAAATATTATTATTTGTTAGTATTGTTACCAACTACCTACATTATATATTTAAATTAAGAGCGAGATTATTACATATATATCAATTAAAAAAAATTACAAAACTTACGAAATGCACAGGACATGACTCTACGTATATTCTACGCAGGTCTACGCGAGTGCTACGTATTTGACAAATATCAGTTTTTAAGTTCCATTGACTTTTTATGTTCGTCAAGTATTGCAAAGTTTTTTTAAATCCTTTCACTCAATTCATTGATCTACAAGGAACACGTAACTTCAATGATAATCCGATTATTTGGTAACATTCAATTCACGTTGAATTAAACAACCACCGCAAATAGATACACAGAAATATTACATCTCGATGAGAGAGGGCGCTTTTCAAGAGTTATTTCTATGTAAGGGGCTCAAATATGAGCTCTTCATTAGGGTTCATATTCAATTCGATTGTAAAGCATAGCAACAGATGCCGCTACGTATATCTCCCATGATAACAATATAGATTTGTGAGTGATAAAAGAGTAAATTATAACTGAATATAAGGTTTTTAGAACAGTATATATGTAAAAATAAAGCTATCACATAATAATATCACAAAGATTAGTATGGATGTTTGTTCAAAATTGATATCCGAAGATAATATTTCGAATGACATTTCGAGTGTCAAATTGTATTTTTTCAAATTTAATTAAGTTTAAGGATTAGCAAGAGGACAAATTTGTATTTTGAATTTGTATTACCTACTTAATTATTTTATTCACACTGCTATGTTTCTGAATATCAAGATACGATGAAAATCAGAATTATAAAGAGTGGGGACTTCGAGCACAATCCTGACATCTGTACTACGAAAATGGCGTAGTCTTAAAATAATAATTTCGCTTATAATTAATATCCAAATCTTAATCAATACATATAAAAAAATAAAAGGAAAATAAATTTGTGCTTTATTTAATTTAAAATATTTGAGACATTATGATGATAATTATCAAGACTCACCGTAGCATTTGAGTCATAAAAAAGTTAATCGTGTTGTGACGTGTGGAAGTGAAAGGTTATAATCATAAATAAGATAAACAAACAATAGAAAATAATAGGGATAAATAAGTTCAATTTCACAAACCTGTTACGCGTTTTAAATAAAAAATGTACAATGATTACGTTTCAATAGAAATCCGTGTTGTTTTTTATAATCACACGATCAAAACATCAATCAAATCATTGTGTTACACCTTAACTGTTGTGAAGTATATCATGATTGCCACGTATTAAAGAAGAAAAATCCATTATCTAGCTAAATATGTAAGTAAAGCAGTATTAAGGCTGAATGTTTATAATGCCGGATCAAAGTATATGTTTGTACACAGAGAAATTAACATCGTTGCTATGGAGACGGGGCATTTTGTTTGCTTTGTTGGATACTCTTTTATCGCGGAAGGGTTTTTGAATAAGAAATGTTTTAGCGTTTAGTTCTTTCTTACAACACAAGTTCAAATATAAAAAAGAAATAGAAAATCTATAATTATAATTTCTACAAAATATATAGGATTTGTAGTCGATTAATAGCTTAGAGCAAGGACATTTAAGAAATTTAATCACTTTAATGTATGTATTTAAACAATTTCAATATAATTTATCGTTTTTATATTATTTTTGAACAGGGTTCTCCCGATTCTCATTATATGAAAATATTGTGTTAGTATAACTAGTGCGCAAATCTTACTTGACGAGTGACGATAGATGTCGTTGTTCAAGTTCCTAAATCACGCTAACGAGTGTCCCTTGCTGAACCTATAAAGGTAGCTTTGAAACGGTTCCGCTTTATCAGCTTATCTGGTCTGATCGCATATCAACGTTCATATTTTTTGAAAGTTGTCATCACGCAAGTGCTCTGACGGCTAATAATATTATAGCATTTAGATCTCAATCCCTGCTTAAGATCGTCAATAACTAATTATTTTACATTATACAAGCTGAGCCCCGCGGTTACACTCGCGATAAAAAAAAGTAACTTGACATAGTTACATATAGGCGAAGTTTTAGATCTTATACAATTTTAACTATAATTATATCATTGTTTCAGAGAGGGCTGATAGCGACTGACATTAACGGCAGTGACGGTGGGCGGCGGTGCGGTTTCTTAGGTTTCAATTTATTGTGCGGAACCCTAAATACATTTTATAAAATAGAAGTAGCCTAAGTTACGCCTTACGACATCCGCTATCCAACAGTGATATTCCCGTCAAAATCGGTCGAGCAGACAGATAGACCGACAGACAAAAAATTTAGTATTTGATGTTTTGTTATCAGTATTGTATATACTTTCATATGCATTTGATATAGCTGTTATTTTGATATTACTAACGGACACTCAATTTTAGTTATATGTATAGATTATAAAGTTAGTAGTAGTGTATCATAAAGGGTTGTTTACTATCAACTGGTAAAAGGTAAAAAGAGTACATGCCAGGTCTTACGTTTAAAAAAATGAGCGATTTTCTGATCTCTAAAGTTAAACTACATATATACTGGACTATCTAAGTTTTAACCAAATTAATTATGAAGTAGTATTCAATAAATATTTATTCTAAACAGTCTTTTGTGTTTGGTTGACTGTTCTGTTGTCTGTCTAGTGCACTCTTACTTGGAATTTAGGCAAGTACACGACAGAACAATACATACCGTTTTGTTTTATCCCGTGTTGTGCACTGTGACTAGGTTTGTCACCTACTTTCAGTAATCTCAGCTGAAGTATGGGGCGAGAGGTTTTTCAAGTCGGTGGCGGAAAACGGGGAATCTGTCTCTGCATTTTAATGAGCAAACAAAAATTCGCCAAATCTACATATTGTACCTCAATCTAAGTGGTTATAGTAATCTTGCTTTGAAATTAAACTTTTTGACTCCCAGATGTTGCAAAATGAAGTATATTCACGTATTTTATTTTTCTCGTAAAGTATAAAGTACAATTACATCAAATAAAGGTTAAACTTTACTATAGAGTACGGGTGGCAACCCTAAATGTATATGACCATTCGGGTGGGGTTTAAAACTGGAATGCTCTGTGTATTAGTCCGTTAAGTAACTGCCGCGTCACCTGCGTTGTAGTGAAATTTTAATATCATGTATTTTATTAATAGGTATCATAAACGGATTTCAGCTTTCCGCCATTCTGCCATCCCGTCATCCGATTTCAGCCTTCCTCTGATCCGCTACTGTAAGTATTATTTTGATATAACGCAAATACGGTATTCTGTGATAAAATTATACCTAAAATACAATGTTAAATGTAAACATCATTTAAACCTCGGCATATTGCCCTGAAGTGAGACAATTATAATAAAGGTTCAATATATTTTTAAGTGAACGTGTTTTTGTGACGTTATTATCAAGTTAAGTGTTGTGTTGTTATTGTTATATTGCCCATGTTTTAACGTAATTGTGTTTCCTTTATTGTGAGTTTAGTTTCAGACTCAATATATATGTTAATCGTAAAAGTCAATCAATCGTAGCTATTGATTATTTTTTCTTCATATTACATTTCAGTTGATCAAGCGCAGTCTCATAACGTTGGTGTGTGTATTGCCGAGTCTTGCGGAACTTTTACACTGGGTCTGCAGCCTGCAAGGAAGTCTGCAGAATTGCAGACTTCGCCAAGCTATTTCGTGTGCCGAAGGTGGCAGTTTACTTTGTCAGGTTTCATCAAGTTAATTGCTACCTTTGACTAACGAATTTGGTGAGCGACTTCAGCGAAGATTTCGATTTACCAAGAGTGCCGGTGACTACCGACAGGATAGTTGTAGACCGTCGCTTATCGAATGTCAGCGGTTGACCATCGACGGTCCGCAAAACAGTCTCAAGAGCCCTGTGTCCGGGGAAACATTGTAAGGTTATAGCTGGTAAGAGTCTAACGATTTTATTTACGTCGCGGAAAGTGGTGTCTATGACGGATTTCGCTACGTTTTTTTTTTAGTAGCAAACGAGCATGAAGTCCACCTGATGGTAAGTGGCTTCTGCCGCCCATGGATATCTGTAATCAAACCTAGGTAAGATCAAATTCTCACCTTAGGTTAGCTACAGATGCGTTGCTATCCGTGAGCACTAAGATGGAATGCCTCGGATAAGTATGTCTCCTTTAGCACACCCTTCAGACCAGAACACAACAGCGCATAACACTGCTGTTATTAGGCAGAAATAGGTGTGTCGGTGGTGCTTCTGGAGTCGAACCATAAAGAGTTCTACCATCTTATACGTCAAAAAAGAGAGGGGGTGCCTTAGTGTACCTTTTCAGGACTACTACAGGAGACTGTGGGTGCCCGGAATTTGATTCTGAACTTCCTCAAGTATCTACAGAAGGAAAGGCAGTGGTGCTACTTCGAAACATCATCATGTTTCATGTTCATAACTATCAAGAAATACTTTAAATTGGTCGCTGTTGCTATAAATCCTTCACTGATTAGATAAAGGTACAGGTTTAGATTTTTTTTACTTTTAGGATTTCTAGCAACTATCGATTTTTAATTTATGTTTATTATATATTTACCTATATTAAATACAACATATTTGTCCGTATATTACAGTTGGTTGAATAAGAATTTAACGGTTTTATGATGAAGAAGAGAGCTAACACGTGAGCGACCGTGAACTAATACACGAGCAATAGCTCATAGTTCTTTCTCTGTACGACTAATTGTCGAACATTATCGATATTTCAGTCGTTCCTCTGAGGGACGAATAGACAAGACTACTAGAATAGAATTGTTACTTATATATTTCGCCGAATCGCTTCCAGGTGATCATACGCCGAGCGTCGGTTATGTACTGGCGATCTTTAGTTGACGCTAATGACACCTGCTTTGTGCGAGAGTGTGATCATCGGTTCTACTGAAGCTGAGCGCCAGCCTTCCTGCGAACTGTTTTTGATTCATCTGCAGGAGTAATGTATTCTACATTAATCTTAAGTTTTTTATATATTTTGAAGTAGAAAACAAGCATGCATTTCACCTGATCGTAAGTGGTCACTGCCGCCCACGAACATGTGTAAGCAACTTCATATAGAACAGAGATTCTGTCTGAAGTCAGTGGTCGCTTTATATAAAAGTGAGCCGGCAACCGCAACCTTCCACCTAAACAAAACTAAGCAAACTACTTTACGCTAGAAATAGGCGTGACGATGGTATCATAAATGATGTTTTCAACTTAAAAATTCCGGTAATTGTCATTCTTGTCTGTGCTGTATGTTTCGTGTGCGAATGTCTTATGGCGAGTATGTTTCTACGCTTTATCTTCGTTCTGGGGTGCAAACTGCGCTAAGCGTCTTTTGCCAAGCGCTTGCGGCGCTAAGCGAACGTTTTGCGGCCGATAGGTATATAAATTGTTTTGTTGTATTGCTCTTTCGTCTTTAGAGTGCACAGAAGTATCTAAAAACATAATTTTAAGCCACGAACCCATTATTTTGATGATAAATATCTTACTTATATTATAAGTGCCAAAGTTAGTGAGGATGTGTGTGTGTTTGTTGCAACTTTACATCCATCAGGGTTTCGAACTGAAGTCGATTACCGATGCGTTGCTACTCTCGACGTCTTAGATATAAATCAATCAATAACTAGAATCAATACTTAGCGCCGAAACGCAAGAATTGATTCTAGCTAGAAGTTACTTTATTATACTTACTTTATTGAAGTAACTAGCACAAATAACATTAATCATAATAACTTATATAAATCCCATAACCTACCCGTAGAATTCACTAAAGACTAGTACAATACACGATAAAGGGCACCTGTAACAATTTTTAAATGTTATGGTTTATTTGAAATACAGTCAAAGCTCCTTATTCACTGTTTTTGTATTCGCGTTTTCCGTATCCGCGTGCTAAAAATATTGTATTCGGGGCTGATAATTTCTTTATTCGCGGATATAGTCGATAAAGTTAACTGATTCGGCGTATTTTATTTGCACGTCAGCTCTCTGTGAGTATTGCTGGTTATTCGCGGTTTCTGTATTCGCGGCATATGGGCGGAATGTAACACTCGCCAATAAGGAACTTCTACTGCTAAGTAATGCTTCTATTGATAAATGGTATTAAGCGAGCATTCATTACATTCTTCATTCAATGAATTCAATCATTCTTTTAACCAATTCCAGCTGTTTACGTCTGCCGCTGATCTTGACTTGCTGGTGGTCATCATCAAGTGGTCATTTGAGTGCACATTAAAACATAAGTATTTTTTATTTTCTACTAAAACGTTTATTTTATGTAATATATTCTATTATCCTGCAATTCTATTTTGATACCTTTGATGACCCGCGTGACGGAGCGGTCACTATACCGGTCTGACACGCAGTGGGTTCCGGGTTCGATCTCCGGTCAGACAGATATCTGAATGATGAATTTAGATTTCTGTTCTGGGACTGGGTGTTTCTGTGTTCGTCCTTGTCCATGGCACCCACGACACAAGAGAAACTCTTAGTGTGAGGCTATGAGTGTAGAAAGCGTTAACAGCCTTGAAGCGACGACTTAAAGTGTTCTCCAAAGCACTGCATCGCGCTAATTTACCTACTACCGGTTACCCATCCATCTCCCGACCGCGTCCGAAGTAGCTTAACGTTATAGATCAGCTGAAATGTATAGGCCGTGGAAATATGCACGCTAGGCATATTTTGATTATTCAATTATCAGATTATATGATAAAAAATATTATGCATTAATGCTTTTCATTTCTATGAGGTACCTAAGTATAGAAATAAAAAATAAATTTTCAGAGTACATTGATTTTGAGAGCTTTGAAGTTATATCAACGTCACAAGGTCGTAAAGCATCTGAACTCCACCACTCCTGAGAGTCTACCAAATTCGAGTCTCCGAAAATATTCGGAGCTTGTAACAGGTTGGTCAAGCCTAATTCGTTACATTTTTTCTCATAATACCATGATTTTTATTCAAAACTTTGCAACAATGTTATGCTTAGTTTTTGACACAAATTGCGTCACCACTATTAAACTTAGTGCCGCACTCTTAGTTAATGCGGAGCGACAATCATATTTTTACGTTCCTTTGTATAAATGTAAATAAGGTAATCTACGATTAACATTAGTCTTTCCATTATATTAATCGATACGAATGAAGATCTATTCTCCATCCATCATAATTTTACTACATGAAAGTAGCAAACGAGCATGATATAAGTAGTCCGCAGTAGTAGTCAGTCCGTAGTAGTGAGTCCGCCTGATATAAGTAGCCACTGCCGCCGATGAACATTTGTAGTCAACCCTATATATAATCAGTCTTACTTGACGTTAACTACAGATGCGTTGCTCAGGATTAAGTTGGAACGCCTCAGACCAGAACACAGCAGCGCATAACTACTGTTATTAGGCAGAAGTAGGTATGGCGGTGGGGCTTTCGGAGTCGAACCACAAAGAGGTCTACCACCTTCAGAACTTATTTTGTGGAACAGGTCTTGCGGTT
>DWTU01003722.1:0-10177 GCA_018251515.1 Cecropterus confusis
TTAACACCCTTAAGGGTGGCACATTAGAAAATCCTTTCTTAGTAGGTGCCTACGTCATAAAAGGAACCTATTGTCCAAATTTTACGTTTTTATCTTCTGCAGTTTAGGCTCTGCGATGATAAATCAGCCAGGACAAGCGTTTTTATAAATATAACTTTATGTTACATTTTGAATTATTTGTTATCCTGCTGGCCTTTATGATATGCTAATCATACATTTAAAAGTTTCGTTTTAACTATCCGTAAGTTATAACATAGTCCGGAGTTCAAGCAAAATTCTGATTATGTGATCTATTTTTTAACTTAGCCTTAATAAATTCATGGCAGTTGAATATGTATCGAATCTTCGTTTGACATTGAATTAATAATAGTACCATAAATTCTGTAACCAATATAAAACTGTTATTATTAAGGAAAACATTTTGATCTTGTTTTTTTTTTGTTCATTTACGTACTCTGTGACACGTCAATTAAAAATTATCGATTAATTATTATTATTATTAATGATAAATAGTTCAGTAAAATGTAGTACATTAAAGCAATAACGAATATAATTTTGGACCTATACTCTATGAAGACCACTAGCCGCATCCGTATATTTTTTTTGTAAAATATGATAGAAAGCTACAAAAACAGTAAAATAACAGCAACAATGTCAAATCAATTAACATATTGGGATTTCAATAACAAATTTGTAATGCACCATAAAATTAGCGATACACAAGTATTTAC
Source organism: Cecropterus confusis (assembly GCA_018251515.1). NCBI lineage: Eukaryota > Metazoa > Arthropoda > Insecta > Lepidoptera > Hesperiidae > Cecropterus > Cecropterus confusis. The sequence goes on from DWTU01003722.1 coordinate 732, forward strand.
TTTTTTTGTTATCAAGGGTTCCCCCTCAAAAGCTTCAAAAGACGCCCGACGTGCGACGCCGTGGGAGCGACGCCGGTTTATATGTGGGATTTTTACCGCACTAAAATCCTCCCGGTATGTTGGGATTTCCAACGGAACGCAACCGGAGTCCTCCAAGCGCAATGCGCCTTTCTGGCTCTTTCCCGGTAAGCATTAGCGCTCACCGTATTTTCTGGTGTTGGCATGTGACCACACATACCACCGTCCTTCCCGGGGTTGCTTGGCTGAACGGTTCAAGTTCCCACTCTTGCCGCCCGCAACCCCAGGAGCCCCCTTTTAGTCGCCTCCTACGACAGGCAGGAAATATCGTAACCTTATTCTGGTCCCGATACTACAGAATCACACGATTTACCTACAAGACAAAATGTTTTAGATCATATTTTTTTAAAATGTCGTAATTCTGAAAGTCAACACATCTCTAGCCAAGCTCAAGTAAAATTCTAATCTTATCTGGATTTGATTACAGATGTTCATGGGCGGCAATGGCGACTTCCGATCAGATGGACTGCATGCTCGTTCGCTACTTCTGCATTATAAAGAAAAAATACAATTAATCCTTCACCAGTCCGCCGTCTTTAAAAACAAATTCAGTGTATGAATCACGAATATAACCTTTTAATAACAGTTTGATGTGATTTAATGAGGCGGTCTTTCGAATGTGTTATTCGTACGCACTTTGCTCCTTGCGGGCCTCGCTTGTATAGGTTATTTTAATTAACAAATCCATTGTAATAAATGCCATTTTCGTGTTTCAAAGGGTGTGAATACGTACTATGAAGTTTATATAAAGGGCTAATTATTGTCAGGCTTAATTATTAAGCATTTCATTTGAAAATATTTGTAGCTATATGACAAAAACATGTAAAAGGTTGACTTCTTTTATGGGCATTCACAGCTATTTCACGCCATCCACATCTGAGCTAAAACTCAAATTACTTCGAAATGTAAGAACCATACTGTTAAATTATTACATGGTGGCTCAAACATTATTGATATGAGGCAGTTTTTCACTGCAATCATGTTTATTATCTAATATTTTATAATTATAGGGTTGTAACGGAGGCCATCTTAGCGGGGGTGAAAACGGATGCGGAATTTAAGAGGTTCACCTCCGCGGACGCGGAGGTTAACGGACGCAAACTTTACATAGAACAATCGTTATAAAAAGTCATATAATAACAAATAATCAAAATTAAGAAGAGGAAAATTGTATTCAGAAACAATTGCTTTGCGTATTTATCGCCTTCCGTGCCGTCTGTCACTAAATAATTGTTCACTGAGCACTAAAAAAACTTTATATTTGATATTATATCTCTATCACGATAAAAACATTAATCTAGTTGCAACATGTAACTGAGCGACTGCGTCGCCTAGCGTCCCTCCTTGCGCGTGGTATGTCAACTCCGCAAAATTTTGCGGAAGGGGATGCGGAAGAGAAGGTTTTGCGGAAGTTCCGCAGTAACGGAGGCGGAGGCGGAATTTCGTTACAAACCTAATAACCTATATACCACCTTGTATGTTTTCTTCTTAGCCAAACGGTTGACTTGTAGAGAATGCTTCTAGCCTTTTCTACTATTCAGTTTGCTTTTTATGTCTCTTTTTGTGGTATGATAAAGTTTAATTATTTAAAGTTAATAATAATTACATAAAGTTAAATAAATATCATATTTTAAAATAAAAAGTCACTAAATATATCTGTGTAATACTATAAAGCTGAAGAAATTGTCAGTTTGACATGCTCTGAAAGCCACCAGCCGAACCACTTGAAAATCTTATTGGACCAACCAATTGAAAATCTTATTGGATTCGATAAGCCTTCTATTGAGACAATTTAAGTTTCAAATATTATAATTTTATTATGCATGTGCAGTCCATGAATATGGTTTATTGGGAGTTTTAATGCGAGGTATTGCCAGATCGGTGCAAGCAGGAGTAAGAACAGAGGGATAGAGATGTTCCGAATAATTAAAATAATAGATTCACGGATACGTTTACGAATACAGATCATTGATTTCTAGATCCACGAATACGAATCTCAACTTTTTACTCACTTAATGCGCGTGTACTTATGTTTCCTTAAAACAATCATTCTTTACGTATTTCTCTATAATTGCAAAGTAAATTGTCATCAAATGTACTAACAACATAATGCTTAAATTATGTTCACATATTTGATTTATGCCATAACCTAAAATTATAATAAACAACATGGAATTTAATATAATATCATTGGGTACTACGTAATTGTACATGTATATAATTTATAAATAATATGAATTTAATAATAGCTATAAAAGATCCGTTTGTGATCCGCCTAAAAAGTGTAGGATACGAATACGGAAACAAATCATTCACCTGCCGGATATCCGCCGATACGGATAGGATACCCAGCACATCACTACAGTGAAACACTGCAGTAAGTGGTACAGACATTGTTTTAAATATGGGCCATACCACGTGTTATAGATATATTCTCTGTAAATGAGTGTGACTGAAATAGAATACCTAATAAATTATTTATGTTGTAAGACGCACAAATTAGACCTAATGTAACAAATTATATGATTTTTTGATCCCTTAGTTTTTATATCACTCGGATTTTCAATATGCGACTAATAATAATGTTCTTACCATAAAATAATACAGTTAGGAAGATTAAACACCATTCAGAATAGGTCCCATGCCACATTAAGATTTATTTGATTATGTTTTAAAAGTCAAGGTTAAATATTTACCCAAAAGGATCTGAATACATATTTAAAATTTAAGTATAACTATAAAAGTCTAAGCAGAAATTCCTTCTAATATGTAGGTATGTTTTATGTTTATCCGTTATTTATTAGATAATTATCATTTTCTGGAGTACCTAGAAGTAATATGTTAATTATATCCATAATTGTTTAAATTATTTTAATAATAAGCCTATGTCAATAATTTACCTAGCCTTATTCAGGATGATCTTGACGAATGAGGCTGTCTTAAAAAACAATATAATGGTAACATAATCAAGTTCCTGCCCCATAAAATCATATGTAAACAAAATACAAAATCTTCGTTAAAATAACAAGGTAAACTTGTGAACTTCCAAAATTTAGTGTTAATTATTATGTTCGATTAATTTTATTAATACCGTAAAAAGAAACAAGTTTATTTAAAACAACCGTTAAATCTATTAGACGCAAACGAAATAAGTATACTATTTGTGAAGTATAATAAAATAAGAGTAATCGATTAACATTAGATTATACACACAATATCTTGCTATTAATACATCAAATGCAGTGAATCATCGAAAGATTGATCCTTACGACATCTCAACCAATAATTTACAACCTGTGAATTATCTTATAGCAAAATTACAAAATCGTGATATAGGAATGATAATTATATTAGGTGATTAAAAATATCGCGGTTAAGATAAAAATGGTGTATACAATTATACTGCATAATTAAAAAGACAAATATAAATATTTATTACCTGAATGTATCCAAATATCGATATTTGTTTTAATACAACTGCTGTAAAATGATCATCAGTTAATAGTTTAAAGTTTATATACCATTTTCGTCGGTACATAACTTAATCGCATAGCAACTAAAGTTAGTAATATCTTCTACTAGGCATGCCTCACGGTTTCACCCGTATTTAAAAAAAAAGGAACAGAACTTTAATTTGTGATAACTTTTAAATTGCTATTTCAAAACGGGAAAAATAATAAAAATATATAGAAATAACTTATATTTTTAATATGTGTATGTCAATCACGCATGTATAGGTTATGTTGTTTAAATTCTATCCTTTTTATCACTTGGCTTTTAGTAAATATCATACGGATGCCAGTACCTACCTATAATGAATTCATAAAAGATTAAAAAAACAAACATAAGAAGTAGCAAATATACACAGCGAAAATGATAATTACAGATTTTTGCTATTTTCTTCATCACAAAGATGTTCGTTTTTATATTAACTTCCTTAATTTTTTCCGAAACTTAAAATGCAAATTTTACTTTAATGCGTAAGAGTACACGCATTTACATAATATTGCTACCGTTGAAAAGGGTTTGGACAAAAAGCAAAAGAATAAAATCGATTTCGACAAATATTATATCGACAATAAGTATTGCAGAGGCAAATTCTTGAACGTTTTTAAGGGTTTTCTTCGTTTTAAATATTCAAGATCAATGCTCGGACTGAACCCTCATAACCGCGGTTTACCGTTAATCGCCATTATTTCAATTTGTTACCGTCAGAGGATATCAAGTCGTTACCGTGGTTCAGAGGTCAAACAGGTTTCTTGTGACTTTTAACAAAAACAAGCTTTATATAAAACGTCAGCCGGGAATAACGATTAATTTATAATTTAAATAATGCATCTGTTTCAATGACCCCAGATTTAAGATTCTTACTGTATATTAAAGTACCTAAGTCACAAAAAAGTAAGTTACCAATAAATTTATCTTAATGTCAGCATCTATGACCGTTTATTTATTTCCTGCGAGAACTTTATAAAGTTCATTTCTGTATACTGTTGATATCATTATAATATTAAAAAAATATACCCGTGAGGAATAGATAACCATTTTTTCCTTTGGGAAGTCGGTTAAAAATAGATCATCGTTAACTATCTATTAGCTAACTTACCGGAAGTGAACGTTGATTTTGTGGGTCATGTATAATTAACTTTTTTCTCAAATATTTCCCGAGAGCTATGACAGGAACTTTTCAAAAACAAAACGTGGACTAATAGGTACCTATAGACCAAAATCAGCGACGTACTGGCGATTACTCTGGTGTTGCAAAATCCATAGGCGACGATGACTATTTCCATTACATCGATCATCTAGCTATGTTAAACAATAAAAAGCTAACGTAGAAACATCCGAGTGTAATAAGTTTAAAACCGACCCGTTTCCAAGTAATATTCTCAGTGTACATGAAATCCGTACATTAATTTAATTTTTTGGTAATTTCCTGCTCTTTAACAGATATATTTTTGGGGGATGATATCAAATGAAATACATTTCATTTCATTATATCAGATTAGATCCCCAGGATTACCTAAAATATCTGGCGCATAATTTAGTAAAAGTTTTCCTCATTGACCTTCCATATTATTCCTGAAATCCATTTTCCATAATTTAATAGTAGGAACTGAAGATATGACTGCATACATACTAAAATTTAACGGTGTATTGGGTTACAGAAGAATCATTCATAGCTCAAATAAATCGGACAAAGCCGATTTTTTTTTGTATTTTTATATTATCGAAGCAGTGTACTGCTGCATTTAAATTAAATGGGTGCGTCATAAATGATGGCATACTAACCGTAATGTACTTGTAAGTTACGAAATATAACATACGTTTAAGTCATCTGGACCCTGTTTAGCATAAAGGTTTCAAGTGACCAAAAATCGAGTATGGACTTATGGGTATCATCGTGTTTGTGGGGGTGAACTCCATCAGCTTATGAAAAATTTATTATCGACAAAAAAATAATCTAAGTGCTATTTAAAGAAATAAGGTTTTGTAAAATTATCTGTCGTACATACATATATTTGCGAAAAGGTTTTGAGTTACTTGATTCTTTTTTAGTAATTTAATATTAAGCATCCATATTTCTACAAAATGGTTTCAAATTCTTATTAACCTTTATACAAAATACAATAAATGAATTCTAAAATTTACATAATGGTTTCAAGTTCCCAACTTAAATCCTTTTTGCAAACTGTCATACCTTTAGCTAAATGCAAAGAGTCACTTGACAATAAACCTATTTACATATTATCAAATGAAAACATACAAACGACATTAGAAGAAACTCCTGATGTTTAGTTTTCTGATAATGATTAAGCGGTTTCTATTGTGATTCAAGCTACAACACAGCCAGATCAAGACTCTCTAGCAATATTGGACCATGATTCGGACCAACGGAATACGACGTAGTATCGAAACCAGAACATGATGCTTTATCCATTTTGAACGTTAACTATGACACTATACAAGTGAAGACGTCTAACCCAGAAGTTAATTCCTTCATGTTTTCCCTAAATTAAGACTCTATGTCAATTTTGAATACTGTGCCCAAATCTACAAAAAATGAGATTACCATCCCAGTTAGAATTAGAATGCACTTTGAAATTTGATCAATCCAGATGCAGTCATATTTTTTCTGGACTATCTTCAAATATTTCTGGCATAGAAAAGGAACTAGAAGACATATATAGTTCAAATTTATCTTGAAAGTTTAGAAAATACATAAAGAAAACAATAACCAATGAATCTTTTCCCTCTTGTGATACTACAAACAGTACAATTTCTATTACAGTAGATTACCAGTTAAATCTTCTAGTGCAAATACAACAGCAAAATCAGCAGAACACATTGTTAATAAAGAGGGTAAACCAAAAAGAGGAAGAAAAAGGAAGCACTCGCAACAGAATAGAGCTTAAAAAAGGAAAATTTAACAAGGAAAAGGACTATGTAAACTTTAAAGGGGTGTCTGTTACAGAAAAAGTTTTTGCACAAGGGTTGTAATTGCAAGAAAAAATGTATTGTGCTCGAAGCACAAAGAAAAAATATTTTTGAAGATTTTACTTTTACACTTTTACAAGGCAAGGAAGTAGGAAAATCTCGCCAGCAATCAAAAAAAAAACATAGAAAAAAAATGTATGTAATATGTAAAAAAAAATCTAGAGCAACAATGACTCTCTTCTTTACAATTAACTACTTGTCAAAAATGTTTCGAATAATGTGAATTTCTAACACAACTGGCAGTGCAAACCCAAACGTATGCGTTTACCTCTGCGCTTCAACATCTACATCGCGGAGACGTATATTCTTTACTGTACACTCTCGCACGAGAGCACGAGCTATGTCTCAGAAGTTGCTGCTGCTGTTACGCTATGTGCCACTAATTATCACCATTACTAAAAGACAATTTACAAAAAAAAGTGGCGTAAACGCAGGTGGTGGATGGTCACAATTTATCGTAATAAATCATGGTACGTAGAGTTTAACAAGTGTTTATTTAATTTTACTAACGGTATTGGTGGCGGAGTCATCTGGCCAATTTTAGCTGTTCAATTTTCTTTTCTAGATATCTCCTTGAATATCTAGAAAAATACCTGAAGTATGTGAAGTGCTATGGTCCTGCAGGATAAAATCGAAGAAGTGTAAATTGTATAGCTATTGCCCACTTAAGGACTTCAAACTCCGTGACATTGACATTGAGATGACATTAAAAAATAAAAGAAGTATATATTTTAACTGTCAATCATTTATGACATTTTTCTTATAGCTAAATAAAATCTCTAAAAGAGTATCAACAGTTTTTAGTTAAAACTTAAATATTTTGAAAAATAATGAAATCAGTTGAAAAGCGTCTAAAAAGTATAGTCATTGCCCACTGCTTGCACTAATTGCCCACATTACAGCACAGTAATTGCCCAGTACCATAAACTAATAAATTAAACTTTAAACATTAAATAAAATGTCAACAAAACATCTAAACTTAACCGATTCATTGCCACCTTCATTTTCATGAAACTTAAACATGAAACTTAATTTTTTCTTGTTCCTGTGAAGAAAGCAGGTCACCAACTTGTTTTAAATCTTAAGCCTGTTTTTGCGGTGCTACGGCTGGTATATCTACCTCATGGTTAGTATTATTTGTAGTTTCAGTGTCATGAAATGGTTTCCAGGCTTGATATAATGCATCGAAGTCTTCAGTAGGCTTTTGGTGGAGTTTATTTCGATTACGATTTTCGATATCTTATCGATTCTTTAATAAAATCTTTAATCGCGTCTGGGTTGAATGTATATAAGCCGCAGGCTTTAAAACCGTTTACTAATATTTGAGAATTTAGACTCATCATAACAGCTTCATTAAGTACAGAAGTAAAATTCAAATTAGTGACACATTGATTATTATGTTCATTTTCTTAATGTTTGTCTCCATCCTACATTAATGCCTGCCTGAATGCATAGGCAGGCTGAAGAATACGTGTGGTATTTGGATACAGTGCGATTAACTCAATTTGAATCTGAATACAAAAAAGGTTCGACGTAATTGCTGAGGAGATATGGGTGAGGAGTGGACGATATACATCGATGTTTTAACTCTTTCAGTCACGTTTTTTCATGAAGAATATTTTGAACATTTTTATATTACTTTTAGCATCATTTATAACTAAAATATCATAGAAAGAAAAAAAAAATAGGTATTAAGGCTTTCGAGGTATGAGGTGGTTAGTCATACTAACCACCATGACTATTGATACAAATAAAACTATGATGAATGATGTATATTATTTATTAACAGTACAGGCTATAATGCACTTTCCCGCAGGCAAATAAAATGTTTAATTACTTTTTATGAAAATCTGCAAAACATGTTTTTCCTTTGCGTAGGCAAAGGGGCACTTTACATGTATTGCACTGCCATATAATACGCACTGGAGATATTTTAGTGCTACATTTGCAACACCTTCTAGAAGTGGTTCTCTCAGGTTGATAGCGACTGCATTCCAGATGAATTTCCTCAGGAACTGTAGGTTTTTGTCGTTTTAGTAATGCAGGTCCTGGAGAAGAAGCTGTAGAGCTACGGTTGCTGTTTATTGAATCGAGTCTTTGTCTGCCATATGCTGGCGCCAGTAGCGAAGTGTTTACCAGGTGGGTAAACTCTTCGTCTAAACTCTTTTGGAGTCAATTTGGATAGGTCCGGGCGTGAAGAAGACTGCAGTTCTTTATAAATTAAGAAGGCATTGCAACACAACAGTCGAGGAAATGAAAAAAATCCTGTGCCACCACTTGTGGGAATCTCTGTCCAAAGCATAACTTCCCTTTAGCTGATCAAATTTGTCTACAAAATTCATATTTGCGTTGTAGTCTTTCGCGGGTTCTGGACAGGGCACGCAGGCTGGACTGGCAGGGCGGAAAATTTCATATATTGTGCTGAAAAGACCAGAGTACATTATAATATGTTACGGGTACTCACGATATGCGGTTTTATGAAATTCTTTTGATTTTTTTTTTACCGATATTTCGACCCAGTTTCATGGATCGCGGTTATGGCGAAATTGCGGTGGCGGGGAGAAACCATTAACACCCCACGTCTAGTTCGTTTTTCTTTTTAGGATCTGTGATATGGAACACACAACACTAACTGTATCCTTACGCACCGAACTTTGCATTATTTATGATTTACATAAACTAACCACATTCAAAACCATCTTCTCTGTTAAATTTCTTAGCGTGTTTTTTTATCACTATTGCTTTTCTTACTAACGTAGAAAGTGATGACGCTCAGTGGAGATCACCTGAGGTTTATGTAATTCAATCCAGTGGTTTGAACCGGAATTAAGGATGTGTTCAGCTACCGCAGATTGCTTCGGGTCGTTCTT
>DWTU01003723.1:0-10175 GCA_018251515.1 Cecropterus confusis
GCTCGTGGACATCTGCAAGCAACTTCATATAGAATAGGGGTTCAATCTGAAGTCGATCACAGATGCGTTGCTACTCCAGGACTGAGATGGTCGCCTCATATATAAGTGAATTCGTATTCTTTCATTTGATATGAAAGAATACGAATTTTATGTAATATGATATTGTTTAATTTCTAGGCTTCGCGTCTTGCGGGATGCTAAAAGGCGATTCAGGTTGGAAGGTCTCAATACAGTACAGTACGTGCTTATCAACTCTACGGAAAGAAAACTGTTTACGCATTTCGTTGCAGATATAAATCCTTTTAAGCATAGTGTATAATAAAAATGTAAAAAATGTTGTTATTTTATTATTTAAAAATCTAAGTAAGTCTGTGTGAGTGAATCATTTTTCTTTTAAATAGATTGTAATTGTGGTGGTAGTTTTTGGAACAAAATTCTAAGGAATATATACAGTCTCACGAAGTTATAACCGTGACGCAACTAATGCGCCATTATCAAATACTCGTCATCCCATTACTGGGATGGGACTACTGATTATTGTCCTACTACTGGGCACAGGTCTTCTCTCAGGTTAAGTTTCAGGTTGTAGTCAACGGGCCAAATGCGAATTGGTAGACTTCACACACCTTAGAGAACTTTCACAAAGCTTATTTCTAATATTGATACTTATTTGCATGATCAAGAGTGTCATACAAACAAACTCATGTAGCTTATTTTGTCATATCCTTAAACAGGATTAAAACAGCAAATAAATAAACAAGTCAATTTTATTCATGTAACAAAGAAAAAACGTATTTAAGTAATTGCCTGTAACGTTCCAAAACATAAGCATCTCCTATAAACAAAGCAACAAAAAAGTGAACAAATTTAAACAACTAATTTAATATAAACGCCTTTGTTCTCCTTCACTTTAAATATTCAGTATCTCCTCGGCTAAATTAATAATCGTAAATTTCTTGACCTTATGCAAAATCTTGCAAACTTGAGGATCTGTGACAAATTTGCAAACATAAATATCTTTATTGTCAGTTTCTGCTTCTAGACGTTTCATTACGCTCCTCACCTCTTGCAAATATGGCGTTGCTTTTTCTTCCGGCAAGAGCATGAAGTGCCACGGCAGGCAAATGTTTAAAACGTTCCATATAACAGATTGACTGACTGCGTACAGTATGTTTGGATCTTCTTGTGGTTCACTTTTATGTTCTTCTTCCACTACTTCCTTCTCTTCCGGCTTTACTTCCACAAGCTCAGTTTCTTCTTCGCAGGGTCTGCAAATGTAAGTGGTTTTCACGTCTGTAGCAGATTGTGTTATTTTGCTGCGACTCGATACACTCTTCTGCATCTTTGGCATTCGCGCGCTATGAGTACTTTCTATTTTTTTTGCTTTAGATGCACCTTTGCCTTTTTTGCCCTTCTTATCTGCTTCAGGTGCAGGTTCAGTATACTCCAATTCCACAATTGTCGTACCTTCACATGTATTGACAACATTTGTGATTACTTTATCTAAGAATTGCTGAGTACACTTTTGGGCACATGCCAAACAGTCATCCCTATACTTTTTAAGCTTGATCAAATTACATACCACATCTTCGCATTCCTCTAAAACATAACAAATCTTTTTGCCTACTGCCATTGATAATGCTGTTGCAAAACCTTCAATACAATTGGTACTTTTACAAAAAGCTAGTAAGAAGGCTGAATAGTTCATAACATCTTCTGACGTCTCAAACAGCTCAAATAAAAAATGTTTTACCAAATTCTTTCTTAACTGCTCGCTTTTATCATCAGGATCAAAATCTTCTTCAAACCACAATACTTCATTCATAAAATCATCTCTTGAAATCAATTCCAAGGATTCAAGATCTTTGCAGCGAAACGCTTTACGTATTTGGAGTAACTCGTCTAACGTGGGATATCTTATATCAAGACAATAAATTAAAAAATCTCTCCAATCGATGTAAGCAGTTTCACCAAAAATCAAGTAAACTAACTTTGGTATTTGTTCGGGATCTAAGCGTTTCCAGGTATCTGGGAAGAACGGTCCATCACAAGATTCCTTTCCGTAAAATACAAAATCTTGCAAAGTATAGATAAATGCTTGTTGTAATGCTATTCCTGTTGGAGCAACTATCTTAAGTTGCGACCGTAGTCTGGCTAATTGAGACAATTTAAATTCTCTAATTTCAGCTACTTTGCATACTTCCAAAGGTGCTTCAGGTGGTACAAATTGCAGTAAATTTGGGTCTATTACGAACGTGTCGTGTTCCAGTATAAGACTTTCGGGTATTCTTTTACCATTTTCTACAGCCATTTGAAGATACTTACAAAGTCTATCAACAGATTTGATTTCATTCAGATAATAGTTGTTTATATCATCTTGTACCTCGATAAAAGTTCTGTAAACATTGTCATTAAATAATTTCATATCTCGATAGCATTTATATTGCAAAGCCATAATACGAAGAGAAGCTCGAAACATTTCCCCATTGATACCCATTGTCCATTCTTCGATACATTTTAAAGCATTTAGTTTAAAAATTTCTTCAGCGTTTATGGATTCTTCTGATGTGAATTCATCCTTACGTTTTGCAGATGGAACTATTTTAGCTATTTCACTATATTCCTTGCTTATAAGGGATCTATAAGAATCATTGATGTCTTTGATAACTTTTAAGGCAAACTTGACATTGTTCTCTATTACTGCATTAAAAGGATTGTTACTGAAATCGATTTCGATATTTTTTGTCTGCAAATCTAGAAATGTATTTTTTAATTGTCGGTACAATTTATCTTCCCCTCCTTTTTTACTTCCCGAGGCTTCATCTGACTCTTTAAATATTTTAAACAATTCTTTGGAAGACAATCTTTCATTAGGTGGTGAACGCTTTATCATTGCAAAGTAAAAATCATGCAGTGTCTGAAAAGTTAGGACAGCCCTGAAACAATTTTAATGATAAATGATTTTGTATAATTATGAAATTTCATATTGATACATAATACATGATAATGTAAAATGGTACAGATTATATATTACTAAAAGTTTCAAGGCAGCAACACTTTTAAATTTCTCTCCTAGACATGGTATCCCTCCTCGATATTATAATACACCTAGATCACTCCAAACACACTGTTCCGGTATTGGTAATGGAAGGACAGAGTAAATGGCTAATTTAAGTCGGATGTCATAAGTCATCTGATATGTTTTAACAACTACTATCCAATGATAACGCGTCTCAAGCAAGAAAAAGTTACCAATTACCTATTTAGTTCCGTCTGTAAGCAAGAAATATATGTGTTGACCATAGTAGTAAGCTCTTCCATCGTCCAATTTTCACTTATAAGGGCCTGTCTATGATTTTGTGCATTCAGTTTTCTTTCATCACAAATATTATACAATCTATTCTGCAATTCCTTAACTCTACAATGCCATTCATTTTTAGCCAAGTGAATATCCCGCCAGTCATTTTCAAAATCATTATATTCCTTTTGGAAAGCGTTTACTAAGTCTTGTTTACATGATGGCAGAGTTATTATTTGCTCCATTTTATCCTTAATGAATCTCGTGTATGGTATTACACAGTTCATTTGTAAACGTTTAGCAAAGAAAAGTTGCTCCATGTCATGAATATAACCTTTTTCTATTGCTTCCCAACACGTTGCTAACGCCGGACCTATAGTTTCCGGGATAGGCAAATCGCCGTAAACCCAGCCTTCTTCTCCAGCCAATATCCTGACTTCTTCGAAACTTACTGTAGACTTACTTAACATCTCTTCTTCCATTGCTTGTTCCAAAACCGAAACTATTTCATCTGGTATACTTTCAAGCCCCTCGGGCTCCTTTATAATTTCTAAGTCATTGCTCAAACTAAGTCGACTCATTTTAGAACCACGTCGTATTTTATCTCTTGATCTTCCACCATTAGATACCTCAGGTTTAACAATTTTAGATTTAGTTCTTTTATCATCAGTACACGGAAAGTCAAGAAGGCTTAAAATATTTTCCCCAAAAAGATGCTCGCAGGATTGTAAAGGCATAGAGAAATCGCCGATAATATATTTACACATCTGTGCAAGGAGTTCCTTTTCTATGACTTCATAATACATACTATAATTTATCCCTAAGATTGCGTAAAATCTATCTATGAATTCTGAATTTTCTTTCGTTAGATCCCAAATTACTAACTGCTGAAGTATATCTTCTGTCTCTTTTAACCGTAAGTAACAAGAAAAATAACTTTCAAATGGCTTATCCATTTTTTTCTTATGAGGATCACTAACAAGCACAGAAACTCGTACATCTTTGTATGGGTCTTTTTCTATTTTTCGATGCTTAGAAATACTTTCTTCTAAATAAATATCATCTGTATCGTTTAGCTCCTCTTCGTCTGGGGGAGCACAACCCGAAAACGTCTCCTCAAGAATTTGGGCTTCGCGGTAAGAATTTGGGTAGTTTATAATTACAAAGCCATTTATATCTTCCTGATTTCTAAGATATTCTACTATAATGGCCGCCAAAAGGTGATCCGTTAATGAATCCCCAGAATATAAAGATTCATACGCATACCTACCAAGCTCTGCAGCGGTTGACAGTACGATCTCTTCTTCTGGTATAGTTTTTGGTGTTTGAGTTTGTTTTGCATTGGCAGGCATGGGTCCCGATATGGCCAAAAAGTTCACCTCATTGCTTTTGTTTAAGACATCGTCTTCAACCTTCATTAATCTTATAAGTTCTTTCTCATCTTCCTCTTGTGTATTTGCCATAAATTTATCAAAAGATAATTCAATATCAGTACACCCAATCATTTCTAATTTAAATTTTCTCAGACAAAAATTTATAGCTGTCTCTATACGGACGACATGTATCTTACGCGAATTTAATAATGTCTGCATTGCAACTGTTATGGATCTATCTGGAAGACCTCGTAATAAAGCTTTTGCTGAAAAATTTGGCAAATCAGCGCGCGGTCTTGGCGGTGGATATGGATACTTCATTTCAAGAAGTGTATAAACCACGTGACCGAGTACACGCATTCCTAACTCTTCATATTTTCTTTCATCAGATTCTGGATTAAAATTAGGTATTAAAAAATCTAGATTCCAAGGATCGGAATAATCATGATACTCTTGAAATTCGCCCTTATTCAAAGTATCCTGACGGTCTAACTCTAGTCGAATAATTTCTTCTTCTTGGGGTGACACTTCTTCATCTTCCTCTCTTTCTTTTAACACATTTTCCATAGGATCAAGTATATCAAAAATCGGCTGTTTTTTAAAATATAACATTTTCCATTCGTGTATGAAGTGTTCTGGGATATCATCGCCGATTAGCCGCTTGAAATAAGCATATTTTGTTGCATAATCGACTAAAGATAAGGTAGTTTCATAACATATCTCGTAATAATGTTGTCGTTTTCTTTTCATTTTCTCTGCATACAACTTTTTATGGAGCATATTTTGCCTCATCTTTTCGAAATCAATTTCAACTAAACCCAAATTAATTTCTTCTTTAACATTGTCCAAAAATTGATCAAATTGCTGTGCTCTTTGTTCTGCGAATTCTTTTTCGCCCTGAATCCTGTTCTTCACTAAATTACGCGCTTGCTGTTTTGTTTCCATAATTTGTGTACACATTTCTTTTTCAAATTGTGATAACTTCATGACTTTCTTGGCAAGCTCGGTATCAAGGTTGCATTCCTCTTCGGCAACAGTCATATCCCACATTGAACTAGTAACTGCATTGCTTAACTGTCTTTGAAATTCCTCAGAATCTGATTTTTTATGTATTTTAACATATATATTTTTCAAATAATTGTTGCACCAATCCGAATCTGCTAATAACTTTCTCCTTTCTACTGCTTTCTCTTCTAAAGCAAGTAGTTCTTCATAGGTATAATTTTCAAACTTACACGGATATCTTAAACTAAAATTATCCATGGCTTTTTTATCTTTTTCGGGTAACTTCTTTGCTTGAGGAGAACATGGTTTGAAAGGGGTTTGAGATTCATTTATGCGACCAAGTGTTTTGCAATATTTGTGTCGCATGTATTCGTAGGTCTCTTTAACCTCCGCTGCCTTTTTTCTTTGCCATTCTATAAATTGTCTTTCGTCTAACAAAGGCTTAGAAAGATCATCTACGATTGGTTCCTTCTCCTCGGGGACTTGATTTACTTTAAACCTATTTGTCATTTTCTCTACAAGCCCTGATACCATTTTTCGCTCGCGTTTAATAAAATCAGTTCGATCTTTTTTGTCTAAGTGAAGAAAAAGCTGATAAAATAGTTTCAGTAAAGCAGATCCCCTTCCTTCCATTACATTGTTTAAATCAGCGTCATTCAAGTTTATTTCAATGTCACGCAACCATATGGATAAAACTCTCCAATTGTTCTTAATATCGTCACTATAATTACCAGTCCGTATTACATAGAATTTTTCATCGGTAATTATATGGTAGCTTCGAAGCACTTCAGCAATTATATATCCATTTTTCATCATATCACCAAATTCTTCCGCTTCCCATTTAACAGTGCGTTGTAGCCGCTGTGTAAGCCATTCCTTTAAAATCTCAGACATTGTTGAGTTTATTTTTAGCTTATTCAAGCTATTAATAAAATAGTAATATAAATTTACATCACCTAAAACGTAATTATCGACAAATTACTGACAAGTCAAATTATGAAAAGCAATGACTATTATTTATGACAATAGTCGACGATTGTTAAAAAATGAAGACATTATGGTAATATCTGCATATTCAATAATAAAATCCCTTCTACCACTATATTTTAGAAATTCTTACATAAAGGGTTCAGTTGCGTCGGCAGTACTACTATGCGTATTTTTACTTTTGAAACAGTGTTTACTAAGCTTTACTGTCCGAACATTGAGCCCTCTAACGTAGTTTAAGTTAAACTACATAGTCATAAAGTAAAATTCCTACCTCATGTCTGAATTCAATGGTTTTGTGTTATAATTTTTAAGATCCATGATACGGTGCGTACCACTTTGTTACGTGTACGAGTTTACGGGTAAGTTTGTGGATGTGACTGCGTTACGAGATATTAAAAAGCAAGGAAATAGGTACCAAAAATTTACGTTAAAATTATTACAATAAATACGGTACACTGTTATAATAAATGCAATGTGACTTGTATATTCATCTTGTTTATAGAAAAAAGATTCATAAGTGTTTTTTCATTACACTTAAAATAATTACCTTACTGCTGCAAACAGGTTAATGGTATACGCTGACCTTTACAATTATTGAATATAAATCACAATGTTTTACTATGCACCCATACTTAAAATTGTAATAAATTGATTTAGTACGTAACTAAAATTAAAATTTATGAGATATTTTATTATAAAATAAAGGTTATTAGGTCGAAAAACTAAATTTTTATAATCGTTCGCCGATTGGCAACATTCAAACTTACATGTCATCGCTTATTATGACTTTTTTGTGATGTTTATTTTCACACGGTTTATGCGTACATATTTTCGTAAAATACATTTATAATCGAATCATAATGAAATGCAATGAATTCGGAAAAACTGTGCGTAGAGTTCCGCCTTAATATGTGTGTATAATTTAAAAATGTAAAGTTTTGTAAAATCCTCCTAATTACGTTGTTTACAGACGTCTCGCCATCACATGAATCTGGATAATTTGGATAAAGCCTTGCACGACTTGGGTATGTTGAGTGCAATAACAGAGGCGCGACGGGAATACCTCCGCGAATCTAAGTCCAGTTACGGCGTGATGCGGCTCAACACTAGGTACGTGTCGAATGTAACCGTGGGGTATTGTATGAAACGGAGTATGAACAAAAACAGGCTCTGTCCGTACGTTTTGCCAATGAGGCACAGAACTAAGAGTGAGAATTCTGACGTGATCGGTAGTGATGTGAGCGACGGTTGTGAGATCAAATACAGTTTACTGGAGCCGTCTACGAGCGGATGTACGCGAGACATGTTCGATTCCGTGAAGAGCCCCACGAAACGCTGCCAGTCGCTCGAAAACTTGAATCTGTCCGTCGATCCACCCCCCAAGGTCGAGATCTCGCCCGAAATGGACTGCGTTTCCACAAGGATTCAGAAACTGCAAGTGGATGAATGACAAACAGAATCTCCAAACATCTTACATTACAAATGGCCACAAAATTGACGTGGTTGGTTGTATAGCCTCGTATTATTCAGTGGATTGTCATTTTCAATCTGTCACGTGGTTTATAATTTGGTTACCATTACACTCCAGTGTTTGAATAAGTAATCAAAATTGTATGGAACTGGTTAGTATACCATAAGTGGACTGCAACGTACCTATCACTTATTATAAGTGAGATAGTCGGAGGGCAACTATAAGGATGTTTGTATTGGACGATGGATGTATTTTCAGTGTATTTGTGTTAATGCATGAACATAATTAGTTGAAAATTGAATGTAAATTAAATGTTCCTAGTACCTCGATGTAATTAATTTCTCGTGTACCTTGAATTAAATCGTTAGTTTAAATTGTCGATAACATCTCATTCATGTAGCAAATTGTTGGATGGAAGTACTAACTTCTTAACTCCATAATTCGATAAATTAATTTTGCTATAATTTGAAGTACAATAATAACATGTCATCTGTAGTCGGCCATTATTTAAAACTCGATTTCATCTCCTGTCACTATATGGTTCTTATTAAGGCTAATATTTGTAACCTTTGGCCCTACATGTTTTATTGTTATATACCTAATAGTTATGGCAATTCTAAAGTTTAAAAATACTTTGTTGTCATCAACTTTATTCTGTAAAGTAGGCAACTTAGCGCTAAGACAACATTGTGTTAAAGTTATTGCTCAAAATTTCATGTGTACAAATAAAAGGTACCTAATTGTTTGGTGTCCTAGATAATGTTTGTTTGATAGTTAATGAGTTTGTTGATTCTGGGAGTTGTAATAAGTTTTATAGTTACCTATTAATAATGAAAACAGCCTAGTGAATTTTGAGATCAAATTTTATTGTGTTCTGAGTCACAGATGCACATATTTTGTGATGGCTTCCATTAAATTTTAGGTGTTTTTTTATTTTATCTGTTTTTAATTTATTTTCCTACCAGTCAAAAGTGATTGTGTTCACAAGTTTTTCAATGTGTGTACATTGCACAGATAATGTAATCATTATCATGGATCTCATGTCAATGCAAAATTGTAGTAAAATTATCTTGGAGTCACCAAGATATGATACTTTAATCACCAATACATTTTGTGACTTAGATGTAGTTACTTATGTTTTGTTAACATATTTTATTTTTTTCTTATTTAATAACAAATATTTGAAATAAAAATTGCTTTGAAAACATTGCTTTTTTTTCTATTGTATGGATGACCATAATTATGAAATTATACATGGGAATATATTGAAAGAAAAACAATTTTATTTTTGATACTGATTTTATTCGGATCGATTGAGTATAATTAACACTTAAGACGTAAATAACAAATCATTTTAAATAAAAATATTGGATTTATTTATTGTTCACTATTTCATCTTGTTCAAAATGTAGTTTTTTATTGAATAGTAAAATATATTTCAAACAAGTAAACAATTTCACCTAACAGTTCTGACACTAATTTCTTGTGACAAAATAATTCCCAATTTTTTCTGAACACAGGACAATATTTGTTATGAATTATGCACCACAGTACAATGCTCAAAGGGCTTTTACTTTGAGCTGTTTCATTTTAGGGTTCTTGCGTTTCTGTTGACGTTTCTGCTCCTTCAGCTCCCAACGACGCTGTTTCTCTGGGTCATCTTCCTAAAAATGAAAAAATATAACTACAATTTATAAAATACGTCTAACCCAATGGGCATGAGACCTCACTCATAATGAGATTATCAAGTCATCAACCAATAGCAGCCTTAGGCAGATTTGGAAGACAGTTAACTTGTTTTTTTTTGTCATCAGATTGAAGCAGCAAACAAGCCTGCAATCCAACTGATGATAAGTGATTACTGCTGCCCATTGACATCTGTAAGAAACTTCATGTAGAACAGAGGTTCAATCTGAAGTCGATCACAGATGCGTTGCTACTCCTGAGGACTGAGATGGTCGCCTCATATAGTATAAGTGAGCCGGCAACCGCACCCTTCCAACAAAATGCAAGAACTGCTTCATGCTACAAATACGTG
>DWTU01003724.1:0-10174 GCA_018251515.1 Cecropterus confusis
ATATAGAACAGGGGTTCTATCTGAAGTCGATCACAGATGCGTTGCTGTTCCTGAGGACTAGGATGGTCGCCTCATATGTAAGTGAGCCGGCAACCACACCCTCCCAGCGAAACGCTAAAATTGCTTCACACTATAAATAGGTGTGGCGGTGGTACCTACATTGTCTACCACCTGGCCAATATATGACGGTGTTCGTCCCATTTTTAGTATCTCGTCTCTGTTTGTTGCTTGAAGTATATTTTTTGATAAACTTAGGGTAATCATCATCGCATGAAGATTAAAGATACCATAGAAACTGTAAAAGAACTGCTGGCTTTGATAACGAGTTATTTTTGCATATTTTTATTGCTTTTCACGAATAACGTTTATGAATATCGTGTATTATTTATGACTATCTAACTACTACACTGTTTCACAAAAGAAAACTCAAATTAAAATCAAAATCTCTTTAGGTTTAAAATATCACTAGGAAATGCCCTAACATTATTCATAGTAGTTGTTCATTAATCTTTTCATACTAGCTCGTCAGTCCCGTCTTTTACCCGACTATTTTTCAATAATAAATCGGACGTCGAGCGACCCTCACGACCCAGTCAATTCGTTTAGTCAATAGCCCATCTTGTTTGTATAGCGGAACCAAAGAAGGAAAGGTTTTGGCAAAAATTATAGAATACTCAACACATGATATTGCAATTCGTTGAAGTGGCAAATAATTTTGCAGGAGCAGTGATAGCCGAATGGTTGAAACTCGGCCTCTCGATCGAGGGTTGGAGGTTCAAATCCCAGGCATGTTTAGAGCATGTATTAGAGCTTATTTATCACTGCTTTACGGTGAAGGAAAACATCGCGAAGAAACCTACACACCTGAGAGTTCTTTAAAAAGTTCTCAAAGGTGTGTGAAGTCTACTAATTCGCACATGTCAGTGCAGTGGACTATGTCTGAAACTCTCTCAATCTGAGAGAAGACCCGTGCCGAGCAGTGGGACAACCCATTAGGGTTGGCGAATATTTTTTTATCGTAAGTACTTATTACATGAGTGGCAACGCAGCTCTACTTGTGGCTACAGCATTAGCTCTACCGCTATGAGACGAATAGCGTCAATTGAGTCAACCCTATAACTTTACTGCGACGACAATATAATGTTAATTGTATACCAGGGATGGCAAACCAATGGCACGTGGCGTCAATGGCAGACGACACAATATTTTGGGCACGCAATGTCTACATCTATCTGGGGGTCCACGAGACTCTAAGGGGATCGACTAGCGTAGGGAGAGGCAGAATATTTAGATACGGCGAACCTCCTTTTTTTGGTCATCAAATCATAGAGGCAACGGAGTTAAAGACTATTTAGACTTAGCAACCCTTTTTTTTTGATTCATCACTTTTAGGAAGTTTTGGTGGGAGTATAAGTATATAATCAATCTCATCGCGAAGTCATAATTATTTGATAACACGCCTATTGTTGCATTAAATATTTAACAATCCAGTTTAATTTGAATAATGCATTTGAAAAACAGGCTTATAAATATAGGCTTATATTGAAGAATATTACGATAAATATACGACATGTGTATTCTCCTCAAAAATAAACGGGATGTCGCCTCTGTAATGCAACACTAAATTTGTCAAACGATTTGAGCTTACGTTTTATATATGTTGCTTTTTAATGTATTCAACTAGCTTATTCTCGCTCCGGTCACGTTTTCCACAGTAACTAGTATCCCATATGGTAATCCAAGCCATAAACTATCTGAGTGCCAAATTTCAGCGAAATATGACCAGAAGTTTTTGCGTGAAAGAGTAACAAACACATCCTCATAAACTTTCGCATTTATATTATGAGTAAAATAAGATAAGATTTTTTGTTGTTGTTGTTATTTTACAAAAAAAAAACGTGCGGCACTCGGGGATTGCCATAGTAATGCTATTGCATGACATTTTTTATCAACTTATGCAATTATATTTATTTATTTATGCAGTATTTTTTTTCTTTGATATTAATTCAGGTTACACTTTTTGAGCGTGGTGACCGATAAGAAAACATTTTTTTTATTGAATAAATGAGAAGTTAATGTCATTACAATATTATTACAATACAGGTAGGTTATTCATTTTTTATTATTGAAACTATAGAGTTTATTATATTTATAGCTTCGTACAGTCGTATCATATACATACACGTTAAGCGAACGCTCAGCCGAGCTACATGGCAGGCGGAGTGGGCGGTGTTAGGTTTTATTTTCATTACGGAATTTCTTGATTCGATAAAATATCATATTGATAGTTTGAATAAAAATTCGGATTAGGGATACTTTTACTCGACTATTATTACAAAATACGTTTTAAGCAGTCGGGTTTTTTGTTAGGGATTGTCGATAATCGTGTAACAATCCTTTTTTTAACCGACGTCTTTGAATCGCATAGCTATACTAACACTTTTTCAATTTACGATTCATGTAACATGCTGTAAATCTGACGGCAAACCTTTGCTCCCACTCACGTCTTTAACCAACTCGATTGGAACAGGAGATCTTCCTGAACTGAATTAGAGATGCATTGCCTACAAATAACGTAAATTTCTAATCGTGTTTCACTTTAAATACTTCGTTCTTAACTAAGGCTTCACAATAAATAAACGTTCAAGTTTATTTTTAGAAGTTTGTATTCAACGTTACAGTCAAAGAGTAATTATTGCTCGTAATTAATCTATATTCTTTCTTTTATACTTCCATTTATCCTTATCCTCTTAAATATTACACTACTTAGTAAATATACAAATACTTAAGTTTGCTTGTAATTTTTTTTTAAGTAAGGAAGTAGCAAAAGAGCTTGCACCCCACCTGATGGTTAGTGGCTGCTGCCGCCCATGGGCATTTGTTATCAACCCTAGGTAAGATCAACATCTAAGGTTAGCTACAGATGCGTTGCTACCCCTGAGGACTTAGATGAAATGCCTCGGAAAAATATATTTTCCTTACCACACCCTTTAGACCAGAACACAGCAGTGCATATCAATGCTGTTATTAGGCAGAAATAGATGTGGCGGTGGTGCTTTCGGAGTCGAACCACAAAGAGTTCTACCAACTTGTAGCATTTTGATAACCTACAGTGTTTCTTTTATTCTTCCATTTATCTTTTATCCATGTACATATAATACAACTTAATAAACGAACAAATATTTAAGTTCGCATATTGATAACCTACATTCTTTCTTTTGTTCTTTCATCTATTATACTCGAAGCATCGGGTGGCTTCGATCAAGTCTTCAATACGGTGCCAATTTGGCCGACCTCGGTCGACTCAACAACCTCCCGTCAATTCGTTTAGTCAATCGTCTATTATCCAGTCAATTTATATAGCCGTCCCGGAATACCCTGATTTTTATTTCAGACAACGTACCAATAAGGTATTGTAACGCGTAGTTATTATGTTAATTTTGAAGAAATATTAAATTTAGGTGGTTGAGTTGCTTAAAAAACTATTCAGTAAAGTTAGACATCTTCTAATATTATTTCAGGAAATAGATAAATCAGCTTGCGAACAGATAATTGATTAAATTAAATAAAAAACCCGAAATAAAAACAACGATTGTTTAGTTTTACATTCTATTACTAAAACGGAAAGATAATCGTAATATTGGATATACTAGAATAAAAATCAAGTTTGGGTTGCTGCCAATAGCGGCTACGTGAGTTAATCATGCGTGAAATAAATTGTACGTAACGTATGTACATATTACGTATATAAAGTCAATAAATACCCACTTTTATGTTTATTTTAATTTTAACATTATTTTTATTTTATTTATATTTTGAAAGAAACGATTTCATAGTACACAGTTAAACAATACAGTACAAATAGTATAAGATCAATGAAATTTCCACTGGTTATGTATGTATGTATGTATGTATGTATGTATGTATGTGGGACGTCTTACCCTCCCGGTCTTTTATATGCTACGGCTAAGTCGACATAAGCGATAGAACAAGGATATTCGGTCGACGGGTACCCACTTTACCCGGGCAGTTCTCTAGAAATACCTCCCGGATCCCAAACATTTATCCATCCCCACTACTAAGGGTGTTTCGGACTTCTGCGTCGTTTCCTAATGAGCCGACGGTCGTCCTCCTGGTGGTCGAAGGTGAACTAGTTAACACCGGTTAGCAATGGTTACAGATACATCAATGGCGCAAACAAAAAAAACAAAAGCAGATAATGGAGCACCGCTCTTATGAAATAAATTACGAAAAATTATACAATAACAATAAACAAACAAATATATACTACTACAATAAACTAAAAATAGCAAAAAAAAACAGACACACACATCCCTGAAAGAGCGACCTATTGCGCAAATTTATTCAAGACCGACTCAAATTAATGTTGCATAGGAGAAAGGGCGAATCAACGTAACCATTTCATATTTTATACAGAAACATTTGGTCTCTTTCAGAAGGTTTATTGGTGAGATTTGTGGTTGTGGAACAGTATTAAATCTAAATTTAAATAAAAAATTAAATACTTACTATAAGAAAGACTTACAAGTTTAATAACTGGTAAGGTACCACCGTCACACCTATTACTAGCGTGCAGTAGGTCTTGCGTTTCAGTGGAAGGGTGTGGTTGCCAACTTACTTATACATAAAGTCGACTGTCTTAGTTCTCGGGAGCAGCAATGCATCTGTCATTTTCAAGCACACCTCCCGTTTTATATGAAGTTGCTTACAGATGTCTACGGGCGGCAGTCGCCACTTACCATCAGGTAGGCTGCATGCTCGTTTGCTACTTCAACCTAACAAGAAAAATCCTCTTCAAATCGCATCGGTACGATACAGTACTCAGGTTCTCAAAAATAACATGTAGAATTTAAATTTATTTTCCAAAAAGACGTATGAAGATTATATTCACGTCTTATACACCAGAAATAACAAGGGTGCAGATCTGAAGAAAAAGGTAATAATTTCCTCTAGTTGTGAATTCAAAATTTCTCGCCCTACATTCAATTCCCTTTATTTCATTCCCACACATCACTCACAAGGGCGGTACTTAAGATCCGTCCTTTTCAATACGCCGCTAATTTGGACGATCCCTTGCGATGTCAATTCGTTTAGCCGAACCAATGAAACATGCCTTTTTCTCTTTTAATGGAATAACGGGAACATTAAATGACACTGTGTATATGTTGCAAAACGGTGTTTGATAGAAGAAATGAATAGGTAATACTCAAATATGAAGATCTCTATATTTGTACGTACATAATCAAAACAGAAATATAAATTCCGCATTCAAACATCTGACTTGACGGATAGCGTTTTTTGAAGGTGATTCAAGCTCTTGTGGTTTGACTTGCCTATGTCTGCCTAATAACAGCAGTATCAAGCGCTGCCGTGCTCTGGTTTGAAGGGTCTTATAACATACATCAATCCCACCTTCAAGGCGGTCCTCAGACGTACGAGAAGCACCGTTTCTGTAAGCGTTATTTACGATACTTCAGCTTCAGCCTACCTGACGGTAAGTGGTGATTGCCGTCTATGGACTCTCTCTAAACAACTTCATATAGAACAGGGGCTCTATCTAAAGTCGGTCACAGATACGTTGCTACTACCGAGGATTGAGATGTTCGTGTTATATTAGTGAGCCGACTACCACACCCTTCCACCGAAACGCAAGAACTGCTTCAGGCTAGAAATAGGTGGGGCGGTGGTGCCTTCTCCGGTATACATCGATAACGTTGTTTATACATCAACATCGACCTTCTGCAGTGGCTCCTTGCCATTAGATGTATTGAATGTTCGTTTGCTGCTTTTATAGTAAAAAAATGTAAATATATACTACTATTATATCTCAGGAATGTATGTACTGACGCTCAGAAACATGTTTTATGGCAGTGACAAATTACACTGCGATCGCTGTACCGGTCTGTTCCGGTAAATTAAATATAGTGGAGCTCGACGTGTAGATTAAGTGTAGCAGGTTTACTGCTCTGTATATAAAGGTGATGGAATATAGGTGGTTAGACTGGTTTATAATGTCAGTTTTAAGCACTGATCTAATCTAATTCGAAATGGATGGAAAGAAAAGATATTTATGTATACGGATAAGTCATGACGGAAAAGTATATTCCTGCCTTTTAATCGTAGTCTTAAATGTTGCTGTGTGTGTTTTGAAGGCAGAAGTGACAAGACAAATAAGATAGATAAAAAAATCAATCTTAGCCTTTTATCACATTTGTTTGACTATCGCCGATGGTTGTTGTCAGCAACAGTCGCTGACGAAGGGCGGTGACAAGCAGTATGGGACTATTACTGATGACAAACGGCGAAAATTGATGAACGACAATCCATCAGTTACCAGAGGTAGAAACGCATTATATATCAATCGGTTAAAATTTGTGCTATTTTTGAATTTATTAAGACATTTTTTGTGGTTATACATTCAACTGATGAACATGGGCCTACCCATTTACTACTTCGAATGAAATTAAATATAATTTTCAATACATATATTGGCCGTAAATACGGTCACGAAAAGCCAAAGAGTCCCCAAATGCTGAAATATCGAACGCCATTGATCATAAGAATTACGTGAAACATTTCTAAAGTTCACAGTTTTGTACGAAATATGCGCGCAGTGATTCTCAAACTCATTCTACTTTAAGCCGTATGCCTTCGAAATACAGTATATATAACTGCAGCAGGATGGAAATACGTATGTCAAGTCACTTTAACACTAGTCTTCCGGGAAATTCACCGAAAGCTTTGGAGTTCAAATAAAACCAGATTCATCTGATGGAATGAAAGAATATTTTTAAAAATACACGTGTGAATGAAATTGTTTCAAACGGAGATGGTTGGAATAAAAGGATTTTGGATTCTAGGAATTTTACTGCGATTTTTGTAGAATGCTAGCTTTTGTTTCCGAATTAGTCTGCGTATAACCTAAAATATCTATGAAACAATCGTTTTCAGCAGAGGGACATGATAGGTCTAATGATGATGAAATTTTTAAAAATCTTGGTAGTGTTGTCCGAGCCAAAATCGAAAGGTGGAGCGTATATGTTGGCTGTATTTTGTTACAAAAATTGCTTATCGTATTTTTTATAACACACGATGTAGATAAAAAATAAAAAGACATTCTTCATTATTCGTGATTGCAGACGACGCCACAGGCGGCAGCTTGTATCACATAAAACGTTACTCAAAGCGTGTAACAAAATTTAAATGAGGATGAAATTGCTGTTATAAGCGCGCAAAGTTGGTTTTTAATATCACAGCGAAGAAGAATGGCTTGTACAGTCATTACTATGCTCAAACACTAAATGTGGTATGAAAACCTTTTTGAAGCATATATCAATAAACTAGGCTTTACCCGCGTCTTCGTTACTGATAACATTTACATTACTGATTGTAATGTCGAAGCTATTATATAGCTATTAGTGATAGCGAGTATTGTTAAAATTGTCTTTGGTTATTAAAAAGAATCCTTCATCTAAAATTAAGAGCGGGTCCCCCGAATAGAGCAGTTCAAAAATATCATCGCGATGACAGCTCGCGGTCGGTCGATTGACAGAAGTCACGCAAGACGTACTCGTTCTAATCTATTGGCTCTTAATCCAGTTTAATCTAGTGCTCACTATAGTATTAACATTTAAATTGTAACAAAATCGAATACATAAGTTGTGGACATTACGAAGGTGATCTTATTTCTGAGCTCCCGCCACGTTCACACCCACAATGGAGGACAATAGCCCAGACCGCTCTAAGAGGTCTCTTGATGTTTCGATCTATATATATATGTGTATATGTATTAAATATATACATATATATGTATATAATAAAAAAATAGACATACATACAAACAAACATACAAACACACATATGCTCGAAAAACATTACCCTCTTTGTGATGATGTCGGGTATAAAACTCATCATAATGACAATGTTCATTGATCTGATGAACTATATGATTGTACATAGTATAGAAAGATCAAGCTGAATCTCCATTACTAATGAATTGATTTTATATTCACATAATTAGTAGTGATTAAATTTGCCTCAACGTGTTTAAATCTGAAGTGTTTATTTTAAATTCAATTTCGTAAACTAACATGCAAAGAATAAATTACTTGTTTATAAAGAAAATGGTCGATGTTAGCTTTTTTATTAACAATAACTTTAGTGCAAACGTATTTCGTTATTTAAAATAGTAACAATATTGTATCACTTACAATGGCGGAACTCTTCGTAGCAGGCTTTCGCTGGTACCTATAAAATACGAGTACGTTATCTGGGGGTACGGTAGTGCCCCCGCCAAGACGACCCAAGCGAAGCGCAAGGGCACTATCTACCTTTTCTCGACGTGTTTCGTCGTTTTTTTGAACCCTCATAGAGTTGGTTTCCCATGTACTAGATAGTTCGTATTCTCAGGATATGATGTCAATAATACGATACATTTTACTGATATATAAAATTTGTGAAGTTAGGGTAGGTAGAGTTAGGCCGCGTAGATTCAGAAGCTTGTCTCTACATGAGATCTGATATCTTTTTCACAGGGCACCCTTATGAGGTCGACTTGGCAACATTTTACATGAAAATTTTTTGCTGGGATCTTATATCGCCGTGTCCTACTTATTTTCCTATCGATTTTGCCTTCCATTGTAATGGTTTATTCAAATGATGGTAACGTAATCGTTTTTGTCGTAAGCCGCCTGTTGCTTTTCCCTTTCGTGGAATATTCCTTATGGCCTGCAAAAGAAAAGTAAAGTAAACAATATATTGTTATCAATTGTCGAATAAGTCCTTCCTTATTTTAATTTCAAGTTAATAATGATACGTTTTTCGGTTTTTTGTTATAATTTTTGGTTCATAACGAACATTACGTCTAATTACGGAAGGTTTGTACTGATTAATAATTATGAAAGTTCATTATAAAGAAGAATTTAATAAGGTCGTAGAAAGAGAATTGTTCGATCGTTTACCGACCGCCATAACTTTCTAGCGTCCAGATTTTTTTGCATTTAAGTGAAAGATGTCATTGCCAACTTATTTTTATACGAGGCGTTCATCTAAATCCTCCTCAGACACGCATCACGCTGTAATTTAGTTTTGATACAAACCCTATTCTATACAAAGTTACTCACAGATGGTCATGGGTAGCTGTGACCATCAGGTAAACTGTAGGCTCGTCTTCTACATCAATCTTATAAGAAAAGCCTTTAACAGCTGTATTAGCTACGTGGACAAAAAATCAAGTACGAATAAATGAGTATTGTTTGTTTCATAAACATAAACATAAACGCTTTTTACATTCATAGCCCCAGACTAGGATTTTCTCCTGTGTCGTGGATGCAATGGACACACAGAGACGAATACACAAACACCCAGACCCAGAACAGAAATCTAAACGCAGCATTCAAATGGCCGGGGATCGAACCCGGGACCAACTACGTGTCAGACCAGTATTGTCCACCAGACCAGCTCCACCACGTGAGTCGTCGTGGGTGTTTCGTATCTATTATTATAATTGATAATAATATTGTAGTACAGATAATTTTAAACTAATAAAACTTCTAAGGCGTAACAGTAATAGCTATAAGAATAAGTCAAATTAGGTGTGTACTTAACATGCAGTTCTTTATGCTTGCTGTGAGGAAGTATAAAATATTTAACCTAAAATTTAACAGTTTATCGTATTTTGTGGGTTAATATAATTACATAATTTTCCGAGGCATTTCATCTTAGTCTTCAGGGGTAGCAACGCATTTGTGGGTAACCTTAGGTGAGAGTTTGATCTTATCTAGGGTTGATTACAGATGTTCATGGGCGGCAATAGCCACTTACCATCAGGTGGGCTGCATGCTCGTTGGCTTTTTCTATAATATATTGTATAAATACCGTTTGAACAGATTATAGAATTTAAGTACTCATGTAATGAGAGCGAAGCAAACAACCTAACTAAAATGTTGGGAATAAAAAAGGATGACTTTATTTTTATAATACGGAAGTTGAAAACGGGCATGCAGTCCATCTGATGGTAAGTGGTCACTGCTGCCCATGGACATCTGTAATTAACCCTAGATAAGAATTGTCTTACCTGAGCTTAGCCGCCGATGCAGTGATACCCCTGAGGACTAAGTTGGTGCGCCTCGGATAAGTATAATAAGTATATTCC
>DWTU01003725.1:0-10174 GCA_018251515.1 Cecropterus confusis
AACAAAACTAAAAAATCTTTGAGTTTAAAATAGAAACGCCCCACCGCCACACCTATTTCTGTTTAGCTATAGCAGAGTTAAGGGCAGCTGTATATTAAAAAGTGTTATAAGTGAGACATACTTATCCGTAGCGTTCCAACTTTGTACTTAGGGGTAGCAGTTAGGGCAGAAACCCTAACTGCCAACTCTGCCTGAGGGTGCCTCAAGAATACTCGCACAGGATTTCTCAAGTTTCTCGAGTAACTAAAATAAAATATCGATAATAAGATACAAATATTTTATAAAATTTCTTTTATGTTAAAAATTGTTGATAGATGACATTGATTAAATCAAATAAAATGTAATACATAGTATCGTATGTGTATATTTGACGTTGTATTGCATAGTGCCTTTCGTGTGTTCCAGGGCGCGGAGGACAAACTGAACATGATCCGCGCGTACCGCAGCCAGGTGGAGAAGGAGCTGCGCGACATCTGCTCGGACATCCTCGGCGTGCTCGACAAGCACCTCATCCCGAGCTCACAGACCGGCGAGTCCAAAGTGTTCTATTACAAAATGAAGGTGAGATCAACATTAAAGTAGACATGTTGTCAACATATTATCCAACTTCTGGGCTCGGTTCTCCCCGTAGAATGCGGGAGTTTCGCGTCACCGCGCTGGCCAAGTCCGAATTGATAGATTTGACACATCCTTAAGAACTTCTTTTTTGTAAACTCACAGTAAACACTCAATTGTGTAGTTACATTTTAATAATCAACGTTTTCTACACTCAATAGATACATTATTTGTCCGTGTGACTTTCCGTGGACACAAATACGAATGCACAAACCATCACCTAGAACTAAACTAAATTCACTCAATTACATTTATAGTGTAATAAATTAATATCACACTACTGCGCACGGGTCTTTAGTAAGAGATTCAGGCCATAGTCTTACGCACTGGCCAAGTGTTAACGAATTAGAGATTTACACATCCTTCATTGTTTCTTTTCTTTAAAGAACTCTCAGGTTTCTACGTTTCGTCACTATATTGCATTTCTTCGTTATAATTAATTCATTTGTATGTGTGTAGTGTTTTTCTCATTATTTATATATTATGCATGAGTGACCTGTCCGCCACCCGGGTCACCAAATTGTACAACGTTATAAATTCCTTTAGTCGTGATTTAGGATTGTTACAGAACTTGGCACAAATTTCTATGTACTTTGCGATGTACATTTCCTGGCGTTATTTGTGCCAAACTTGGCCCCATTATTAACAATATTTTTCGACGACTTCGAAATTTGGCATGGATTTGACCCATAAGATAAAATAGATGCATAGAAGTACCCGGACGCGGCAATTTTATTTTTATACATAAAATTAAGATATAGAAGAAGAATAAATGTTTATAAAACGTACGTTACAAGTAGAGGATATCACTATTTTTGGGGAGTATTTATACAACTGTAGCGGGAATTTCTCGTGTCGTATTACTATGTAAACTTCTTACATATTTCGTGAACCGTATCGTTTTAATTGGTCCATTAACATGAAACTATACCGCTGGCCGATATCAACGAGCTCAGCTGGTCATAGTCACGCTACGAGATATTTTTATAATAAGCTGACGATAAGAGGGGCACCGACAGAGAGGTTCTCTCGATGCCCTAGGCTAAAGTGCTCGAGTACCTTTTGTTTTAGCGTAAATAAATTATTCACTAAGTGACCTCAGGTGTACGAAGGTTTAGTAGAATTCACTTAACTTTCAAGTTATTGTAAAACGTTTTATACGTGGCTCTCTCTCTCTGTGGTTGCCAGTAAATGATCTACTTCAGATATTTATTCGATAGATGTCCAGTTAAAGCGAGCACCTGCTGAATTTGAGTGTTCTAGTAATTGGACATGGGGTCGGTCGGCGGGCGGCCGCGCGGCGCATCTCGCTTGTTAATGACTGCTAATGAACTCCACGATGTGTTTCCTCATTACACGCGTCACGCTACTTTACAAATGATATGATTTACTCGCGCCAAGGTATCGCGTTGACTGTGTCTTGGGTTTAACTTGTTAATATGTAATGGTGTTACGGTTACTTTGTGCCATGAATATCCTGAAAATAATCGTTACTTCGAGAGTTCGTCGACTTTCCTAACGACCTAAGTTTCGGGAACTCATTACGAGGAATTGCCAAAAAATGTTAAAAGAAAGTACATTCGCTTATAATGTAACATAAGCATAAAGTAATCTTCGGAAGTACTCAATAGAATTAGAAATAGGTTAATGTTATATCTATTTCGCCGTCGGTTCGAGCAATCAATCTTTCGCTATTCATATAGCTCGCCACAATGCCGGCGTTGGAACTTTATTAATAATAATCTCTGGGGAACGACGTTCACATAATCCACAATTCAGCATGCAGACTTACATCGAAACGCTTTTATTGAATTGGGGAT
This sequence comes from Cecropterus confusis, assembly GCA_018251515.1. Taxonomy (NCBI): domain Eukaryota; kingdom Metazoa; phylum Arthropoda; class Insecta; order Lepidoptera; family Hesperiidae; genus Cecropterus; species Cecropterus confusis. Next base: position 2,436 of record DWTU01003725.1, read on the forward strand.
GTTCTTCCCGCGGCGGCCACGCCCTGCGCGCGGCGCTGACGTCACGGGCGCGTCGTGCGCCCGGTGACGTCACTCCGCACAGCCAGCAAACACGCCCGGTAGTAGTGTAGGGTGCATAGCAGGAACTGGGGTAATCGATAGCCGGCTCGGGTGAGGTTTAGCACGCGCTGGCACGCTCGCCGTTACGTAACGTGTCCCGGGGCGGCCGCTTCGCCGCGTACGTTGGCTCCGGGATCGATACCGTCTATGTGTCTACGGCGTCTAGACGACGCAGTTGGCGCTACTTGCGACACGGGACCGATGCAATTTTGTTTATGGGCGCCGATGGGTCTCGTATTCGAATTAAATGATCGACGTCATATCGAATGATTCCAATTTGTTGAGTTTATCTCAAATATTTAAAATTTTTACAATTCTATTTTCTTTTTAGATAGCAATTAACCGCGTCGAACGGTTTTATTAATGTTTCAATGAATTTATAGCGGGCATAAAGCGATAGGTTCTCGTTGCTATCAGTGTAATGTTGTTGATATCGCTACGTCGACATATTTACAAATATTTTAATCTTCTAAGAGGACTAACCACGATAGCTAGTAGATAAATTAGTTGACACAGGCGTGACGTGAGCCGAAGGCCTGCGCCGCTACATGCACGTTGTAATTTAGCGTCTCATCACTTGAAAGGCTACTTACTTGAAATGTTTCGAAACTACGTACAATAATGCTTTACAGTAATTAGTCAAATTACACACAATCAATGGAAATGATATGACACTACTAATGACTAATGCAAGTGCAATTTTAAAAGCGTTATGTCCTGATGTCATTGATTATAATTTTATTAATAGACTAGGCTATCATAAAACAAGATAATAACTATTTATATTATTAAATTTAATTATAACTTTATATTTATAGTACATGGTTACCACCCCATTCCTACAAGTGTTGGCTAAGGGTTCTTTTCGTGGAATTATTTGTCTACATAGTCTCATTCTCCGTCTCATCAAATCTTATTAGGACTACCGAAATACCTCGAGCTTTTCCGCAACAGGCTTATTCTGAGATCTTTTAGAGACTTATTGCGCACAGTTGCCAATGTAGACAGCCTTATAACGTGTCGATCTACATGTCTTAAATTTATAATTATAAGTTTATTACTGAGTATATATTAATATCCGACTGAAGCTTCGGCTTCGGCTACCATCGGCTAAATAAACCGCCTTCGGTTTTTGCCGGAGCCGAAGATTCTAGCAAGCGCCTAAATTGAAGGAACTATAACAAATACACGATACCGCGATGAAGATGGTGAATTTCAAGGGTAAGCGAAAACTCCATTTTGGGGTTGTGTCGCCTGTTGTGTATGAAATTCACATAATTCGAACTGTTATCGTTTTGAAAAAGTAGCAAAGTATTGTAATTGTAATCGGCTCTAGAAGCAATTTATATCCAATGAACACGGATTTTTATCTACAACAGTGTTAATCAAAAACGTTGAAAATAACTTTTAGCCAATTTAAAACTGAATTTGTTATGGTTTTTGAAGCTTCCGCTTCAGCTGGAGGTTATGGCCATAACCGAATAATCGGTTTCGGTTAAAAGTCGACTTTCGGTCGGACACTAGTGTATATTGGTTTAGATGAATTAACTAAATATATTAATCGTGAGCGGTGTGTTCCAGGGCGACTACCACCGGTACCTGGCCGAGTTCGCGACGGGCAACGACCGCAAGGAGGCGGCCGAGAACTCGCTGGTCGCGTACAAGGCCGCCTCCGACATCGCCATGACGGAGCTGCCGCCCACGCACCCCATCCGCCTCGGCCTCGCGCTCAACTTCTCAGTGAGTACCGCTTTACAGTTACTGGACATTGTCGATCAACGGTGGTGGCCGGTGCTGCTGATATCGTCGCGGTGTTGAGCCATCGAAGGTAGCAAATCTATGTTTGTGATCGTCTTCATTCAAGGTCAAGGTAATAATGCTATTCTACTTGAAGTCGGTAAACAGGTATTTATAAGCAGCGGTGGTAACCAATAAACGTTATGTAGACCGCATTTCTGTGTAAACAAAAAGTTGAAGGTGGTAGACTCTTTGTGGTTCGACTCAGGAAGCACCACCGCAACACCTATTTCTGCCTAATAACAGCAGTATTATGTGCTGTCTCGTTCCGGTCGGAAGGGTGTGGTAAGGGAGACATACTTTTCTGAGGCATTCCATCTTAGTCTCCAGGGGTAGCAACGCATCTGTGGCTAACCTTAGGCGACACTTTGATATTACCTAGGGTTGATTACAGATGTCCATGAACGGCAGTAGCCATTTACTCAGGTGAGCTGCAAGCTCGTTTGCTACTTCCATATTATAAAAAAGCACCACGATCATAAAAAACCCTTAAAAATATCACAATAACGCAAGCAATCTAATCCGAACCAAACCGTGCAAGCGCATTTAAGTTATTGTAGCTTTGCTTAACAAACTATCAACTAAATTTAAAGCTTACGTTTTCGATAGTTTTTATATTTATTATTTCTCTATCACTCTACTAAACGACTATTTAATTAGAATGAGAGGGAACTAATTTCATTTCCTTTTCTTTCTAACTTAGTGACCCGTTGAAAAAACAAAAGCGATGAAGCGAATTGTCGCCAAGCAAGCGAATCGTTATGGATTTTGGCGGTTTTATGAATTGTAGTTTGAATAAAGAAAGTAAAACGAAAAATTGAGGGATAAGATCTTATTCAGATTGCAACTATTACTTGCAATCTGAATCTGAATTGAATCTTATAAGCATGAGGGAAAATCATCATAATCAATGTCAATGTTTGTAACATTACTAACAAAAAACTACCAGCACCAGCGGATATTATGTAGGCACTAATAAACAAACACGGAAAGGTATACATGAAAATACAATAAGAATTCGATTGTTTGCGTTTGTCGTAAAATATACTAACTAGTAATTGCGCTCCGACACCCGCTACTGAAATCGATTTATAAAATCGGTTATTGAAATTGGATTTGTTTCGGTTCGAGAAAAACATCCGAATACGCCCATGCCTAACCACGATTAGTATGGCAATACCAAGTACATCAATTTGGTATAGGGAGGGAGTGGAATAGTAGGGATGCAAAAAAACTACTTGCTGTAATTTAATGATACGTTATAAAAAGATTCATTATCAAAGAACATACTTTTTTGAAGTCGGTGAAGTATAGTTATCAAAGGCTTACAAGTTTAATTTTATAGAAAATCATTGTACGAAACGATTAAGTTCGAGTAAAGTCTTTAATCTACACTGTAAATTTTGCCAACCACATTTCGGCACAAACGTTACCTGAGCAATAATTTATAGGTAATCTCCTTAATGAGTGCAACATGAAAGGCAAACAGCAGTGTATTCCTCGGAGCGGGGATGGCACGTGCGATACGTCCCGCACGTCCGCCGGCGCGCGGCGGCTGGCGGGCCGCCAGCTCGTATGCTTCCACAGAATTTTCGGGAGTCAATAAACCTATTTCTATGTCTCAATTGACGCCATTATTTAAATTTCATACTACCTCGCCTCGGTGCTTTCGCGTCTGTATTTAAGAATTGTGTTGAATATTATTTTTGTATGCGATGATACCGCGGAGACGGCGGAGGGTCGAGAGATAAATTTATACAATACTAGCTGAAACACTCGTGCTTCGGTACGGGACATAAAAATAGTCGCCATGTTAAATAAAGTTGATTATGTTAATACGTCCATGCAAAATCGCATGTAAATCGGACCAGTAGTAGTTCTTGCGTGATTGAGTAACGAACAGACATACAACATCTCATTTTTATAGATTAGTATAGCTATATGTAGATGGATGTCCTCAATTTTAGAAAATAGTTTAGAATCAATATAGAGTTGAAAGTTATTGGGAACATCATTAATTTTGTTATAGCTTTGGAAACATTGATAAAAGGCAATGAATTTAGTAAGGGCAGTCAAAGAATTGGAACGGGACGTGTCTATGAGATCATATACGTATTTGTGAGGGTCGAGGTAACACGTGTGAACGCTTGCAGGTATTCTACTACGAGATCCTGAACAGCCCGGACCGCGCGTGCCGGCTGGCCAAGGCGGCGTTCGACGACGCCATCGCCGAGCTGGACACGCTGTCGGAGGAGAGCTACAAGGACTCGACGCTCATCATGCAGCTGCTGCGGGACAACCTCACGCTGTGGACGTCCGACATGCAGGGCGACGGCGAGGCGGGCGAGGCCGAGCCCAAGGAGCCCGCCCACGACGACCAGGACCAGGACGTCTCGTAATGGCGCCGCCCGCACCATTTATATAATAAAAAATAACTATAGTATCATGTAAGACCCAGCCCTCGATAACGACCGGTTGTAAACGACGTCCCGTACCCCGCTCTCGGTAAATTGGCAGTTGTACCCGACGACGTTATGTATCGTGCGTGTCAAATTATATATCACTAATGTAACCGACCCTACATTTTAAATATCTACTTCTTTTGATATATTGAATGTTTTGTTTTCGATTGCGAAAAAAAAAATATAATGTTTAAGAAGAGTACTTTGGTATTGCATTTTAACTGTATGTTCTTGAGAATGTATTTTCTTAACGGTACGCTCGAATTGATCTCTACGATGTTTACCTCGGCTTCTCCGCTCCGACACTCGCGCGCCGGCGGGGATCCGTCACGAGCGCCAGTAGATTTTCCATCTTTCGACGGCTACTCTCTAAGATGGGAATTGTAAATTTTTCTAAATATTTTATACCGCGTGTAAAATGATTGTATTTAACGATGTCGAGACCCGTACGAGCACCACGGCGGCAGTAGAAGCGTCCCCGGTCTCCGGTAGCGTAGTCGATCGGTGTGCACAAATAGTCGTTTGTACAACGTCCGCAAGGAGAGCGAGTCTTCCGCGCGCCTGCATTTTGCATTTGTATACATTTGGATCGTTGATTGATATATTTTAACGGTAACATTTATTAGAAGGTATGTGTAGTTACTTGCAATATTTAGCTGAGCGATAGAGGCGTCCCCAGTTGGTCCTGTGCGCTCCGTACGCTCGTGTACTCGTTACTCGTATTTATCGCAGCGCTGTGTAAGTCGTGACTACTGTGTAGTATGTGGTTCGTTTGTCCGATGATTTGCGTATTTGGTTCGGGGAGTCGACGGGGGCCGGCGAGTGAGCACGTCGATGTACCCGCTTCGTTCGTATTACAACTTTTGGAGTATTCACACTTGAATTGCTTTAATTACTTACGAGTATTGTGATAGAGATTTTGTATATTTTAATTTATTTTTTAATTTCACATGTTTCTCGAAAATATTGCTGTAGCGCTACATCTCTTACGATTTTTACAGGACAAACGGTAGTTCTAAAAGTTGTGCTAGGTTAAGGTTATGCACTTGGAAATTATTTATTGTTGGCGTGTGCGTGCAGCGTGCCGTGCATACACGTGCATGGGCGTGTCGCACGCGTGCATGCTGCGTGCACGGGCGTGCCGCGGGCACGGGTGTGCTGCATGCACGGCGCGTGCACGGGCGTGCTGCACGCATGCTGCGTGCGTGCACGGGCGCGCGCGCAGCAGCCCCCTCGAAGACATTCCATCTTCACTATGTTAGTGTCTGGCCGATGCTGTTTCCTGCGAGCTAGAGCGGCAAGTGCGTGCCCGAGTAAGATATTAGCGTTATTTTTATTTGAATTTGTAATATTGCATATATTTTTGTTAATTTATCCACAAAAAATACTGATGCAATTAGCCTTAGTGTTATGCAATATTGATTTATGTCCTACCAACTACATGGAAATTTATTGTAAATGACAGTGTAAATCTAATAATAAAATTCAAAAGTCCAAAGTCTAGTTTTATTGACCTCAGTATCCCGTCCTTTAGATAAAGACACTTTAAACACAAGATGAATATTAAAAAAAACAATTACAACAGAATAAATAAATTGTAGTGCACAAGATATAATGTATACTTAACAGAGAGGTGTAATTATATATTTAATTTACAAGATACAAGATGAGTGCCACAACCTCATGTTTCCTAATAAATATTCAAACACATTATTGATTATTCATACCCTTTAGGTCTCAAATTCTTGTCTGATAAATTGATTTACTTCATGGAGGCTTCTTAACATACTACAACATCCCATTTTTTTTACACAAATAACTTGTTGAGCTGCATAATAAAGCTCTGATGTTGCCTAGACTTAGGTCTTCGTCCATATTTCTGGATCTCTTGCCGATGTAATATTTAGAAGAAACAGAAAATACAGAGTTCAGTTATAGGTATTATAATTCGAATTATAGAGTTTAGTAGTGAACAGTTAAAAGAATCGTAGTTATTTTTATACGATAAGCAATTATGAAATCAAACAAACGCTTTCTACACTCATAGCCCCACACTAGGATTTTCTCCTGTGGCGTGAGTGCCACGGCCACACGACGAATACCCAAACACCTAGACCCAAAACAGAAATCTAAACACATTCCGATGTCTACTTGGCCGGGGATCGAACCCAGGACCCACTGCGTGTCAGACCGGTATGGTGACCGCTCCACCACGTGGGTCGTCAATATCTTAAAATAAAAAGCATGCCGCAGTATGGTGCAATCCTGCTTAGGAAAGTGTTAGTAGCAATTCGTAGGGACAATTCCTTGGGCAACCTTGTCGATTATGCCTAACCTTTACGATGTCACGTATTTAGTACGTTAAGTAAAAATTGTAATCAGAGGTCTACTTACGATAACTTTTAGGAAGGAGGAACAGAAATTTACTTCGATGAAAGAAGTGCGTGCGTACAAAGTACTCAAAATTGAAACGTATTTAGCTAACTAAATTTTAAATCTCGTTTATATTTATACTAATGTGAAGCTTTAGATTTTAGAGGGAGGGAAAAGGAAGATATGTTAGGAATTTAATCAAATTAATTGTCATTAAAATAAAAGTGTCGTAACGTGGCAAGAGAGATACATAAAAAAAATATTTGAAATATGTTTGATGTATAGTTATATTACCCTGGTACATTGCGATACATATTTAAAGTTATTTTTTTGAAATTAAATACTACCGTCTAGCGTATGAAACAGAAGTGACAAATGTAGATTAATTTCGGTGAAAAGCAACAGTATATTTGTTCTCACCTCCTCCATAGTTATATTGCCCTAGTAAATTGCGATGTATATATATTTTGAATTCGATTTTATTTTTTTATACTACACAGACTAGTATATAAAATTAAATCCAATTCATGAGGAACAAGTGACAGAGAGACAAATGTACCTGTATCGTTATGGAAAGAAATCGACAGTATGTTTTTGTCTCACTCGCACGTTACTACCGACTCTATTTGCGTCCCGCTCACACTGCTCAAGACTTAGAGCGAGAGAGACGCAGAATCTCTTTAAAAGAATCTTTCATCCCTATAGTTATATTGTATATTGTCCTAGTATATTTGCAATGGATATTAAGAATAAATTTAATAATAAAAAACGTCCCCCATTTTCGTATCGCGTTGCAACCGTAAAAAAATTATCCTCATGCGCGCAAAGGTCACTTTGACAACATTCACAGCTGTGTCTCTGCAATTTGACAAGTGTAAAAAAGAAAGGTCGCCAAATAGTACTTTTATTTGCCTCTTATTAATCAATTAATTGCTATAATTAATCATTAATATTATTAACTATTTTTTTATACGCTAAAAGAACGTTGCGGCGAAATACTGTAGATTC
>DWTU01003726.1:0-10173 GCA_018251515.1 Cecropterus confusis
AAATCAATACATTTTAATAAAACATCAATTTCCATGGATTTCGATACGTGAATCTATGTGCGATTCAACTGCATATGTTCTGATATAACTTATTTTATTATACTATACTACGAATCAAATCCGAAAATACAAGAAAATACAATATTTCAAGCCAATATAAAGTAAATAAACGAAATAATTTTCAAATATCATTTACACTTCATACACAAATGAACGATGTAACGTTCATTTTTTAAAATAATACCGTAAATGTATTAGTAATGTAAACGCATTTAGGTCGATGTAGTTCTAAATGAGCGACAAATAAATCGTAAATCATGTTTTCAGCTTAGCTTAAATGTTGACTGCTAGAGAATGCTTCTTGCATTAAGTTTGTATCATATTTAGTAAAGTTTTAAATCTATACTGATTCATAAAATTGTGATGGTGTGTGTCTCGATCACACAAGAACCACTGGTCCAATTTACATGAAATTTTGCATGGATGTAGCTCATTTAATTCGTCAGTCTATAGGCTACTTTTGATTTCGATATTTTTCGCTATTTAAATATGGCGACTATTTTATGTCTAGTAGCGAAGCACGGGTAGATACTACAGCTGGTAGATAAATAATGGTAAGGTGTGTTTACCGGCGAGCCTGTGATTGCGTGTAGTGGGGCCCTTGGGTGCCTGGCGGGCCCGTGGTACGTGTTGTGCGCGAACCCGTAGCCCTCGAACACAGTCTCCGGCTCCAACTCCGCTCTAAACACATAACTTACTATTAACATTCCTTGTCATCCCATTATTGTCGCAATAGGTAGGGGTCTTCTCCCAGAATGAGAGAGTTTTAGGCCATGGTTCACCGCACTGGCCAAGTGCGAAACCTTCACACACCTTTGAGACCTTTTTTAAAATGGGTAAGTTTCTTCACGGTGTTTTCCTTCACCATAAAGCTGTATTAATTATTTTTTAATACACACGTAATTTTAAATTAATCAATGTTGCATGCCTTTGAACCTCAGACCCTCGATGGAGAGACTGAGTACTTCAATATCATAAAAAAGTAGTAAACGAGCGTGCAGTCCACCTGATGCTTAGTGGCCCCTGCCGCCCATGGACCATTGTAATCAACCCCAGATAAGATCAGAGTCTTATCTTAGGTTTGTCACATATGAGTTATTACTTCTGAGGACTCAGTTGGAATGCCTCGGAGAAGTATATCTCCCTTACCACACCCGGCAGACCAGAACACAGCAGCGCATAGCACTACTGTTATTAGGCAGAAACAGGTGCGGCGGTGATGCTTCGGAGTGGAAGCACAGAGTTCTACCACCTTAAGTAGACGTGACACAGGTAGCTAGCCAGAATTTTAATGATAAATGAATTTAATGAAGATTTATAAAACTAAAGACATGCCCTGCCTTTTACCATCTTTCCTTATAAATAAAGAATCATATGATAGATTTACGAATACGTTAAAAAAAAATTATAAATTTGAATAAGTATATGATTTATAAATTTGAATAAGTATATGATATTGATGAAATATAAATTTTATTACCACATTTCTTCGATTGAAGACAATAGAAACAAATAACATTATAAGAAATGTGAATAAGTATAAATAGTATAAATAATAAAAATTTATTAAAGTTAGGCTAAAAGGCAAGAAGCCAAGGCCGTAAAGAGCATTAAAAGAAAGGGTACCTGTGCGGCTGCAGCGTGGGGTGCAGCGGGCTGACGTTGGACACGCGCACGTCGTAGCCGGCCGCCACGCCGCCCAGCAGCGCCGCCATGTTGTACAGCACCAGCTCGATGATGCTCGGCTTCTTGTACTTGTAACCTGGAATGTACATGTATTTCATAAGACTGAGGTAGCAAACGAGCGTGCGGTCCCCCCGATGGTAAGTGGCCATCGCCTCCCATGGACATCTGTAAGGGACTTCATACAGAAATGGGGTTCTATCTGAAGTCGATTACATATGCGTTGTTGTCGTTGTGAGCCTGAGCCTGAGTTTCATAATTGTCCGCAATTCATAAACGTCTAATTGTCCGCTATATACAGGGACGGTAGGTCGAAAATTCGCGTCAAATGAATCAAAATAAACAAAAATATTAAGCGCTGGTCAAACGCGGGAGTTGCGAGAACGCCGAAAGACAAACAACGATAAGCAGCGTAATTTTATCAAAGCTTTACAAAACTCAGACAGAGCTTCGTGAAATAAATTAATATCTAGCCTACATACTTATCAATTTTTATATTATCCACCTGATCGTAAGTGGTTACTGCCGCACATAGATACCTGAAATCAACCTCAGATTAATCAACTCGGATAAGATTAAAGTTAGCTGAAGTTGACCATATGTGTTGCTGTGCGTGAGAACTAAGTTAAATCACTTTGAAACAGTGTGTCACCCTTACTACCCCTTCAAACCGGAACAACAGCGATAAACACTGCTGTAAATAGCCAAAAATAGATGCAGCGTCTCCGTGATGTCTCCGCAATCGAATCATAAATGTTCCTACGAACTTTAAACATTGAAATAGTTAAACTCACTGATAAAGGCGAAAGTTTGTGAGCATGTATGTATGTTTGTTACTCTTACACGCAAAAACCACTGGTCGGATTTCGATGAAATTTTGAAAAAATGTAGTTTATAACCTAAATTAACATATAGGAACTTATCACCATGGTATACGTAGCCTTAGCAGGCGGAGTCGCGGGAATAAGGTAGTTGAATATAAATTTAAAGTCTCACCTTCAGTACTATAAAGCGTCGGCATCGGTATGGTATACCTCGCGGATCCCAGCGGGTACTCCGGCCCCCAGTCGTCCGGACTGAAGTCTGTGTAAGGAAGAAAACAACCTATGTGAATGGAAAACATAGGTGGTGTTAGTTTACAGCTAATGCGTGCCACGCGAGGTTGCTGGTCTCTTGACAATCAACGTTAATACCCAGTGGAGAATTTACCAGCAGACTGAATAGGCTCGGGCCTAGGGCGGCAGATTTCAGGGGGCGGCAAATATAATGCTACCTTGTCGATACTCTTTCGTCCACCAATTTCTAATATTTAGGGCTCAATGACCCTTGGGGGCGACAGAATATTAATAGCCTAGCCTACTGGCGGCAAGTGGAAATCGGTCACTGTTAACACCAAACAAATGTTAAGAATTTCAGAGACAATGAAACCAACAACCTCGATAATTCATGAACGTACTTTGTCCTTTACAACACCGGGTGAACAGAGAGAGATAGAAAATGCGTTCATGATTCAATGCGATGAATGGTAAATTAACAAAATGTATTTATACACTGTTCAATAAATATTAGTATGAGATTGATATTAGGGAGAAATCAGAAAATGGTATGTCAAAAATGTGAATGCCAAAATTTTGCGTTTTTAAGACCTTTTTTTGAGTTTTTTTTTAATACAACATCCATAATAAATTTACAAGGCAAACATATTTTTGATTGTCATAATTCGATTATTTTAAAATTTTGTTTTACATGAAAAAAAAAACGAACAATTATCTCTGTTATATAATTAACAAATTGATGCTTAATGGATCAATAAATCACAATAACAACTCAATTTCATAGCAAAGACAAATCAGCCTTCATTAACAATTCGTGTTTCGAGTGGCAATACTGTCATTTTTACAAGTTTCGAGAATCAAGTTAAAAGGAGTGCATAAATACAGTACATGCAATAAATCGTGATATACACTATACATGCCACACAGTTCATCTATTAGATATGAAAGCAACATAAAAGCCGAACAAAACGTGAATATAAATGATAAATTTGTCATACTTACATGAATATAGCATTTTCTGAACTTATCTCGTGAGACACGGTTCGATCGTACTGTCCTATTGTTAATAGTTACAATGTGCCCATAGGACGAGTTTTTTACGTTTGCTCAAAACAGTCATTGTTTACGTTTTGGCCCATCATTGCAAAGTACACGATATAGCTTAAAACGTAAAGCGCAATGTACATTGCAAGACGAAAACGTAAGTAATGATTGTTTTGGGGAAACGTAACAAACTCGTACTAAGGGTACTGAATCTTGAGTATCCCCATTATATAGCTGGAGTGAGATAAGCTGAAGCTAGTTTAATTTCTGGTTCCTCGATCACCCTTCACCATTTCCATATATGTTCTTCGATCTATTCTTTGATATTCCTCGATCGTTGTCTTGTTAAGGGGAATTGTTAGTAGCTAATGATTAGTAGACTCATGTTAAAAAAATACACCAGCTTCGATTTTATGGAAAAGGTTTATTTGATATATAAAAAAAGGTACTAATTATATAACTATAAAAGAACCAGATCACCAAAGAGTTTCTATAATCACTTTCCAATTATTTTTTATACATTAAAAAAAATCAGAGCGATGTATCGGATAATTTATTCGTCTGTTACGACCGACTCGAGTCACATCTAATAGTCGGTTCGCTGAGTCGTGACGACTTATCGTCCGACAATATGTCGTGGCGGTATCTGTCGTATAGAACAGTCGTTTAACGACAAAAAAAAGTCTTCGCGACATTGTTGAGCGTTAGATTGTTGAACAATGTCGTCAGTCACGATAAATGATCGTTCACCGATACAAACGTCGTCACGACACGTCGTCCGACTATAAGTCGCCGCGACCCCACGTGAACCGACCCTAAGCCTCTTGTATAATCCACCACCACAGGAACATTGGTTACTGCCGAGGGTTACAGCGGAAACTGTCCAGTTCTGTACTATTGTATACGTACACACTGTACTCTACGGGCTAGTATTGGAAGCCTATGTGATTGGTGCATAAAAATAAACACAATACTAATTTCAAATCGTTTCGGAAATATCTACTTCACAACCAATTCGCATTTTCACACGGAGATAGTCTTATAACGTTCTCATTTATAACCTTGTTTAAATTAAAATGGCGTTTTATTAGTTAAAGTTAAAAATCATTAATTGTGACAGACTCCATCAGTTAATATATATTTTAAAAAAGTTCGTTCAACGTTAAGATCGAAAGAAAAAATAAAAAACTGAATTGTTATGTTATCCTCTCAAATTATATATGAAAAGTATCCTTAAATATCGCTGTTACACCTGACAATTATGATATTATATTATAATATAGTATATGTTAATGATTATCTCCGTTCATAGCATACTGTTATCAGATAGACTTCCAAACACAACTATATTAGACCATTGTAAACATTTGAAAGCGTGCCATACGACATGGTGATAGAGACGAAGCGAAGTATCATACAAACTAACGTATAAGTAAGTACGACAAATACATATATAATAATAAAAAAAACGTCTTATTGTACCGTATATAGCGTAAAACTATGAACTGAGAAGCATGCATAGCTCTTATGTTTAACTAGATGGAAAAAAACAGGCTGGAAGCAAACAAATGCTTACAATTTACAAAATTATAATAAAAAAAAAAACTGTCAAACTGATACTAGCTTATAAGAAAAAAATTACAAACAGCTCAGTGAAAATAATAAAAACTAAGGTACACGCACACGTCAACATAACCTTTTACATCACACGACAAACGCATACGAAAACTCTCGTTTACCACAAATACATTTATAATTAACTACGAACAAACTAAATAGTCTTAACGCTACATTGCTCTAACGTATGCCAAATCCGAATTACACATTAATTTTATTTATTTATCTATTAGGCTGAGTTTAAGTGTTACCGTTTGTGACTTGACTAATAGAGAAACAGAACTGCTTGCATCAAGTGGATGACTCCGTCAAAATAATAATAATTTTTAGTCCTTACATTTTTCATCACAAATAATAATAAAAAGTTGCTGTAAACTGGAGAGCTACGCTGGTGGGACGAGAAAATGTAAATATTACGTGATGTTGTTATTCGATTCTGTACAAATTGTATAGTATGTATATTCCAAGAACCTACCCGCACAGGCATCGAAAAAATCATATTTATAAATTTTAATAGGTTCTCTGAGATTGTCTACGTCTACCATAATCTAGTGTACATCTATATGAATAGCCAAGATGACTGAAGCTGGTCTGAAGTCTTTCATTCTACAATTTAAAATGAAATATGTTTTTGATGACTCCACAAGATTTTAATGCGTGAACGTTAAACGTAAATATGTTAATGTTTATGGAAAATTAATTCAGAACGATTAACTATGCTATACAACCAATCATTTCGGCGCTTAATTCAAAATTAAATTTGTGGTGTTTAGAAGACGATATTTTGGAGATGAAGCAGCAATAGCTCTGGAAAGTGTGCAATTTATCATTTTTTTTTGTAAATTTAGGTTAAGATTAACACTTTTACAAGCTTTTCATATCTAATTCAATGTGTGATACGAAAAAAATCAATCATGGATAAAGAACGATCGATGTGAAGGTATTAATGATTGCATAAACATAATTTACCTGATTTTGTTTTCTTTTAGGCGAGAATTATCAAAACTTCGTAGTTCTCCAGTCGACAAGGAACAAACACACACGTCAAAAGTTCACAATATAGTAGGTATACTCACAGGGATACGGTAGACTGTCCTGAGAAGTTCCTTTAGGGCAGCAAGAACAAAAAAAGGACAAAATGTTGGAAATTAGACGAAATATTTCACTAAAACGACGCATACAAAAATATTGCGCTAGATATCATATCAATTCACCGCAAAGGATTCTGACAATATGAAGAAACGTGTATTTTTTTGCTTATTTTGTCTTTTTTCATGGTTTCTTCACGTTGCCGAAGCCCCTTGCAACGAAACACCGTACAATTTGGCAAGATCCTAATTTAATCTTCAGTCGAAATCGACCGAATCGTTTAAGTCTTTTACAGAGGAAATTATAAGCTAAAACTAATTTTACACTACACTAATTCATTTGCTAAGTTACATAACAGTATGTATGCCATTGGCCACATTTTATAAATTCATGTACATTTATATATTCGATAGATTCAAAGTTAGCTAAATCACAGTACCTTGTTACCGAAGACTTTAAGTAACACTCAAATAAACGCTGCTTTTACGCTACGTTACGGTTCATTTACACTTACGAACGTCGAATGTGCCGTGCTGTCACTGATTATAGTTCTGATTCTGAGAGGGGATTCTGTCGTATTCTTCTATACAAAATTTTGAAAGGTACCGCCTGTCTGTGCGGTACTGATACGATAGTTGTGAATACCTCACAAATTATGTTAATTGCTATTTTATTCTCGAGATATAGGAACCTATAAACGGACCTTTATGTCGCAATGAAGATATTATAACAATAATAACAATTGTGATTGATAGCTAATTATATAACTACGTAATTTGTAACAAATTAAGAATTTAAGACTGGTCTCTATAATTTTATAAAATGCAGAACATTGTGTATACAAAATGTGGCCAATACCTTTACTTAAAACTTATCCATCCATATAAATGCTTCATATTATATTGTGTAACAAAATATTGTCAATGTTCACCGTTAGCTATTATAAAAGACTTTGTACACATACAAAATACAGTGAAAATACAGTATATAATATTTGAACCCATGAATTCGCTCTGAGAATACAAATAAAAAATGCATGTAAAATATATGGATACGCGGGGACACTGGTCTTAATCCTATGACTAACATAACCTATTACGAAATAAGTCTTTTTTATTTTTTTCTCAATACCCTTAACACTAAACTTACACTAATATCAAATCCTTGGAACTTTATTTACATGTTAAATGAGATTATCAAAGAGCTCGAGCGCGAGCTTGGTTGAGTCGCCATTTATTTTTAAAAACAAGAATAAATTCGACATCGAACGAAGGAAACTAAAGTCGAAGATATGTTTCGTATTGCTGGAGAGAGGAATTTTGAAAAATATTTACTTTAACATATGCGCATGTTAGGAGGAATGTTAGTAGAAATGATATGTATTCAAAATATGGCATCAATTTTGTACGTTATCTGATCGACACTAACATAATACAAATTAATGATTTTCGCGAGATCTTGGTATTACAGAACAATCTTTGTGGCATCAACTTTATGCAGCGGAATTGGCATTTTATACAGCGTAAACGCGTATACGAAATTATAATCTTGCTCTGTGGTCTAATTATTGGCTGCAATAATAGAAAAAAATAGAACAGTACCCTTAGAACGAGTTTACTACGTTTCCAAAAAAAAAAAAACGTTTTCGCCTATCCTTTGCGATATACAATGCACGTTTACGGTCGTACCTTAAAATGCACTTTGCAGTGACTGTTTTGAGGAAACGTAAAAACTCGTACTAAGAGCACAGCCCGCGAGCTCAGTCGTCTCGAAGCAGTTCAGTGGTGTCCGAGCTGAGGTTTCCTGCGACGGCAAGCAAGCCGGCGAGACTGTTCGAGCGGATACTCTTCAGAAAGTTCCTTTTCACTTCCCCGTGACCCTTCCTCTTATCGGGCATGTCGAACACCGTGTCGTAGTGATTCGGAATATCGGCCGTCGACGTGAACATCGGACAGAGAAGGAATCTATTCTTCCTCGGTTCGTCGTTTTCGTAAAGCAGGTCGTCGTGGCTCCCGGAGCGTTTCTTCGCTAGCTCGGAGCCCCCGGATCGAACCTGGGACTTGGACTTCCTCGGCTTTCGTTTCGGCTGCTCGATCGTGCCTATCGCTATCACCCGATCGCCCGCCGACCGCCCGTCCGTTACTTATCGATGCAAACGATACACGCTTTTAATGTGTTACATTACAATCTACAGTTATAGCTAAGTTTCATTTATTATCTCTACAATTAATGTTGGATAATTTGTTGGGACTACAATGAGGAGAGTAGCTTATTTGGTAAATTCAACTTAATTTTGAGAATTTTAGTCAGTAAAATAGATACAGAAAAACGACAAAAAAATACATGGTCACACCTTGATTCATTTTTAATGGAATATTGTTTATTGTTTAATTAAATTTTATTATGGACAAACGCAATCTATACAAAAGTGAATCTAATTAATATTCAGCAATGTGGACACAATATATATGGATTTGGTCTTCCCCATAACAAAATTTAAATAATTCATTTTTCATCCGCGACCGTGTAAAGAATAGTCAGATTGTCAATCCATAAGCAGATTTTAATACAATTATAAAAAAAAAAAAACCGTAAGCCACTCTTCCCACTAAGACTTGTATTTGGATTTTTCAAATCAATGACAAAACTGCTTTCCAAATAATTATGTGTTATTTTATAAGTATGGTTATTTTATTTGGACACAGAAGTTTCGTCACTAACTTGACTTAACTGAAATATAAGACATATTACATTGAGAATTGAGAACACATCTGTTTTAATATAGACAATTTTTTTAAATTGTACGTGTGAGGTTTATAGGTATTACGCACTTGTGTAAGTATGTCTGCCTTTAGAAATTCTGCAGTCGAATGACAAAAAGTTGAACTTGCAATTCGAATTTCTCACACATTCTGAAAGATTTTATAGTTCTTAAAATATATACCATTTGTGTAATTTGTCTATTCTCTGTAAAATAGTGGTCTCTGTAGTATAGTATTAGATTGTGTGTTGTATAAACTGAAGTATGCATTGTCTATTTTCTTTTTAAATACATTTCATTAAGTTTATATATTTGATTTTATAAGAGTTTGATGTTGTATTCTGTGTATTGCAAACGCTCTTCTTTTTGTCTCAGTATGTATAGCGGAGTTTTCTCTCAATGCTTATATGTGTGTACGTGTAATCTAAAGTATAGTTTATTTTAGTATGCATGTGTTTTGACTACCTGTAGTTTTGGGTGTTTCGAGGTCGTCGTTCAGCTTATCGTTTTTGACAGGTGCAGGTCAGACTCGCGTGTGTAGCGCATGAGTGTATATATGTATTTATGTTGTGCGCGATGTGTTGAATGTACGTGTCAGATGTTAAGCGATAGCAAGATGTATCGTGTGTGTGTGTGTGTGTGTGTGTGTGTGTGACACACACTTGTCAGATATGTCAGCCTCTTGTGTGATGTATGAAATGTATGTGTGTCACATGTGGCGTACGCATCTGTTTATATATATTTGTGTGTGCGTGTGTGTACGTGCGTGTCGCATACCGGCGACGGCGTGGCGCGCGGGGTGCGCGGGGAGCGCGGGGTGCGCGAGGTGCGGCGGCGCGGCGTGCGCGTGCGGCGGCAGGTGCG
>DWTU01003727.1:0-10173 GCA_018251515.1 Cecropterus confusis
AACAGAAATCTAAACTCATCATTCAGATATCTGTCTGGCCGGGGATCGAACCCGGGACCCACTGCGTGTCAGACCGGCATGGTGACCGCTTCATCACGTCGGTCGTCGAATTCTAGTTATTCTAGAATTTAACTCTTGTATTGACAACATTTATCATTGTATGATTTTAGACTAAGATTATCGCGGATTTAATACATTTTAATGTGCAACGAATACTCACGATATGCGGATTTTTATATCTTTGATCTGGGGGCACGGTAGTGCCCTTGCCAAGACGAGCCAAACGAAGGGCAAGGGCACTACCTACCTTTTCTCGAAGTGTTTCGTCGTTTCTTTGAATCCTCATAGAGTTGGTTTCCGATGTTTTCTTTTTTCGGATATTCGACTCAGTTCAGGGATCGTGGTCATGGCGAAACTGTTTCGTTTGGTGGAAATATCGGCAAAAATAAATTTAAAAAGCTCCGCATATAATGAGTATCTAATCGTTAGATATTAAAATATATTAATGATTGTGATTGTGTCTTAATCAGTTGAATATTGATTACTTCAATTGAAAAACAAGGTGTTTAAAAATTATACCTTTAAAATGAAAGATTAATTTTAGACAAAATAAAAATACTAATAAGTTATTAATAAAACCAATATAAATTTTAAAATGTAAAATGTAAAATTAGTCTTTATATTTTTTTAATTAAATTTTTGATAGATTATTATTAAAGGAGATACCGCATACAAATAATTCCACATAATTCAAAATTCATAATTTTATGCTAAAGATAGAGATTTATCCGCAATATATTACTTTAGAATCGAAAATTAGGTGGTTACTGGGCTTTAAATTTTTAATATTTTAACTTAAGTCATTTAAAAGATTAAAACGTATTGTTTAATTTTTACCCGACTCTCCTGTAAAATTTGCGTTTTTGTCTTATGTGTGCGTTTTTGTGTGTATTCATTCAAAGCAGTGATATATGAGAAATTATGAAACAAGATACTTACATATAAATGCTGTAGTCATTACTTTCAAACAGTATGTAGAGAAACATGCTTGTTGCACCTGGAATATTAGAAACGAAACGTTAGTTAAGTTTTTAGTTGACTTTTTCTTTAAGTGGTAGATCCTTTTGTAGTTTGATTCTGGAGGTGTCATCGTCACACTATATTTACCAAATAATAATTATATGGCCATGGCATAAAATGGCCTGTCATCCAACTCTTGGTACTATTTATTCACAGTATCTTTATACTCGGCGGGAGAAACATACTGACCGAAGGGTCCATAGAACTCCATCTTTCAGTGTCAGGACCCCTCGCCTTTCATTTATCGTAAAAAGGTACACCTCCGAGGGGAGCTTTGTCCGTCCGTCTCAATTGCTCGAAGGTAATTTTAATAGCCCAAATTAATAATTTCCGTATACCCGCATGGAGGGCCCGATCGCCAGATAGGACTCGTTAATTGAAACTTATTTTACACTAACTGGCGGAATTTTTAATGGTCCCGCAGTTTTGCCAGTTTTTTTGGGTTTCTGTGAACGAGTTGTTAACGTATAATTACGAACACGCAGCGGGTGTGAGTACCTATAGTGTGTGTGAGTATTAAATGCATTTTTAAGGCGGAACTATTTTGTAAAACGAATACCAATATTTTTTTATTTTATCATTAATATTGAAACCACTTAAAGACTTTTTGAGAAAATGAGTATACCTAACGAACAGTTTCCATTTAAATTGTTTCTTAAGTTTTAATACATGAAATTTTTATGTGATTATTGCATGCCCTTTGTGTCTACAATTAAGGTGACACTTAGATTGTAAGTTATTTAGTAAGGCCTGCTTGTTATTGGATATGATAGTGTAAACTTTGTTGGTGCAATAATAAATAAAAAAATTGTGACAGCCACATGGCTGAAACTCGGCCTCTTATCGAACGAATCAAGTCGAACCGAGATATAAATCCCATGCACGTAACACTGATTTTTCTAAAATGAAGTGCCTATTCGAAATTATTTATCACTTCTTTACTGCAAAGGAAAATCATCGTACGGAAACCTATACACTTAAGGATTCTCTAGAATAAGAAAGTTATCGAAACTACCTATTCGCATTGGACCCGCCGAGTGGAAAATAAAACTCTTTCATTCTGAGATTAGACCCGTGCCCAGCAGTGAGACAGTAATTTGTTGATAATGATGTTTAATTGTACCTAAGTAATTGTATCAACACGCATCATAGTTTGAGTTCTTTGATTTAGTGAATAGGAGTAAAAGATATTCCTACACCGTGGAGATCTATGCTGGTTCAAGTCGAAAAATAAGTATGTTCACTATGATCCGGCTAATAGGTACGTTTGTACCTATAAAAAATAATCATTAACAAACTAAGCAAAACTAAAAAAAAGTGCATGGCACTTACAGTACAATTTCCGTGGGATTAGCGAGCACGGCTGGGGTGACCACGCTTGGGGCGGACACAATGACTTGTGCCACGTGGCGAGGGGTGAGGGGCGGAGGGGAAGGTAATGCAATATTTGTTCGGCGACACACGGGTGACACGCGTGTGCGCTATTGTGTGCACCTAGGCAGATGTTCGTCACTTTTGGTTAAAGTTTAATAATATTTTTGTTGGATTTCTTTCCCCTAAACAATCATAACATAACTGATGTTGTTACATAAGCTAAATTTAGTACGGATAAAAACAGTCCTATTATTGTCGTATTTTTAAATAATATTTTTCATTATAAGTGTTAATCGCTAAAGTTCTAAAATATAAAATAATGTTATGATAAATTAAGCCAAAAATACCAAAATAACTGTAAATATTTATATACCACTTAACTCTTTTAATTTTCTCAGAATTACATCACATAAATGTGTATTTTTCACCGCGGATAATAAAATTGTCAGAAAAAAAATGTTGCGTTTAAATATACCTCAGCATCCCCGTTACCAACGTCTGTTTAAAAAGTATAATCCAACTGCATGGGGTGCGACGATAAAAAGATAATGCGGGCCGAGTCGCGTGCGCATCAAAAAACCGGCTTTAATGACGCACCTATACGCCGGCTTATCGCGCCTGCGCACCGCGGCCTGCGCACAACAAATGAGCTTAATTATAATACCTTGTCAAAGGGTAGGGGAGCTAAACAAACACCCTGACAGGAGGTCCAGCGCTTTTATTGCTGCGTGCTGAGGAGTCAATGTCGCGAAAGTAATGATGGGAATTTGTGAAATTACTTTTCAAATGTTACGACGTGTTCTCTTGAGGTATAGAAAAAATTGCTGAGGCATCTTATAAAGTCTAAGTATCGTCGAAATTTTATTAATAAATTTATTTGAATGGGGGATACGACTCCGAAGTTTTTTTGGGTTCTAACAATACGTTAAGGTTAAGTTTTGGTTATAAATAAATAATTGATTTTTGATATTTTTTATTAATTATTATTTCTTATTTTTTTATTTATTAAATAATTGTGTAATACATATTTCGACGCTATAAAAGCTCCGTAATGCGACTTTTTTCTGATTTCATGTATATCGTAAGTAAAAGTCACTTTATCCACTTTTTTCGTCGTATCGTTATCACTTCTATCTAACAATTGCAGTATTTAGCGCTGTTGTGTTCTGATTGTGTGAGTGAAGTGATGTGTGTGAAGAGTGTGACAACTGAGCCATACTTACCTGAGACGTTCCAACAAAGTTCTCAAAGCTAGCAGCGTATTTAAAACAACCTTAAATAAAATTCTAATCTTATCCGGGGTTCATAACAGATATCCACGGACGATAGTAATCATGTACAATTAAGTGGACTGCATGTTCGTTTGCTTCTTACAAATAATCAAAATACATTTATTATTTATTTCTACTAGGTTTCTCTTTAACATGTAATGGTTAGGGGCAACTACATAACTATTCGATAACGATATAATTATTCAGATTTCAACTTAAAAAAGATTTTTTTCTGGAAAATGACTTCAAGATGATTAAACTTAAGGATAGGTATAGGTCTCGGTAATATAGTTCCCGTAGTTCCATATTTTTTATTAATTTTAGTTACAAATACAAAACTTTTAAATATAAATGATTTATATTGCAAAAGTAGGTCAGGATTAGCTTACAGAGTCGCCCTAACTAACCAACAAGTGAAGTCAAATAAGCTAGTAAAAATTACAGCGGGCATTCATATGCAAAGATATGCTCAAGAGATGAGTTTTACTTTATTTCAGTACCACGAAATACATTTTTAAATATTCATGTGTATAAGGTATTCGCGGAATGACTGTTGCAGTCTGTGCATAAAAAACATAATTATATTTTTGTATTTTATCTGTTTAAATCAAAATCCAAAATGCTCTTGGATATATCTTTTAGCCAGAATAAAATATTTCCTATATATTTATATGTACTTAGAACTAAGTGAATAGCAAAATTATGATACCGATTAAGATGTCGGTATGCTAACGCCAAGATTATGTTTGTAATTTTCTTGAGCTATATGTTACTATACAGTTTGAAATAAAAGTACTTTAGAAACAACTTATACTATGACAGGTAAGCGCTAAATGAAATATACATACAAAAACAAAGTTAACAATACAAGTTATACATGAAAACAAAACTATAAACCATATGTAACAGCAATAATTACTAGCGGTGCGTCGGAACAAAAAGCTTTTCATAGTAACACCCTCAGTGCTCACGGTTTCATAACCGTAACCGGTTCACATTGTTTGCGAGTGTTATAAATCACAGGAATATGTCGCACGGACTAAAAATCATTGGGAGAATAATTTATATGTGTTTCAATGTAGGATGGCACGCGATTTGGGCAAAATTGCATCTCGTTCCTTTAGGAATAAGGATTGTGTGATATGACTTCGTGTGTTGTACAAGTGAAGGGAGGGTGACAAGGTGAGGTAGAGTTTTTGTTGGCACTATTGTGTAACGGTCGTACGGCCAACGCATTGTTGGCCTCTCGACGTACATCAAATGGCTTGTTTGACGATTGATAATGGTTTTCCAGTTTTTTGTACGATTTTCACGCTCGATCGGCTTAATCGACTGAACATTACGTTTTTCGTTAAGGTAGCTATTTGGGAATAGCAACTCATAGCTTATTTTAATAAGTATATTTATTAATAACTCTGGTAAGCAGAGATTTTTGTTATAAAATGTACCTAATAATGACGAGACTTTTATTATTTTTACATATTAGAATAAAAATGAGTGTCTCATTGTGAATCAAATACTTTACTCACATAAATAAGTACAACAATTTATAAATATTTCCTAATAATATTAGCGACTCAGACCTTTCCAACGTCAATTCCCTAAATTTCTTTTATAATTTAATTCCACTTCTAACTATAATATATAGAGAGCATTTTTTTTCGATGACAGAATTAAAACAGTCCCACCATATATCTCATTATTTTTTCATTTCACCCGTGCTGGCAGGTTAGGGCAACAATCTAATAACGCGTCCGCGTCCCGCTGAGACTATCCGATTATGTGTTCGGAATCTTGTTACCCTACACTGATTAATACGAGGCTGGACGTTACATGCATCCATTTTATAGAATTGAAATACAATTCAATTATCTCTGTTTTGTCTCTAGTTAAATGTATCGCAGTAAAAGGATTTCAACTTAATCTATTCGGTTTTCTTGTTGCGTTGTTCACTTTGATCTATGTAGTGTGCGAGGGCAAGAGAATAGCGTTGTTATTGATTTTTATTACTGTTTGTGTATTTTAAAAACAGTTTTCATTTACTTAGAGACTTGTGAATATAAATACAAAAATATTTTATACCGATTGGAAATAAGCCTAGTCTCAAAATTTCCAATAAAAATGTATTACCCCTGTTTTATCCATTTAAAATGTACCAATATTACCAATATTTGAAATAATATATTATATATTATTTCAGCACAATATTATATGATCTTTATACGTACATTTACTATATTTACTATTCGATTATCTTTTTACCTATATTTTGGCACACAATTAGACGTTAAATTAGTGAATTTTGGTATGGTTATTATATGCATCGAAGCTATATACCCCAGCCAAGTCTAGATTCAATCGGATACCAGGAAGTGGATCGGCAAATGAAAGAAATTTTATTATGTAATTAATAAAACCGTTATTTAAATTGACAAAAAAATGTTAATAAAAGAAAAAACCGCTTATCTATTATTTGCTTTTAAATAATAGATAAGCAGGACTTTTTTCATCTGATTGAAATAGTAAACGTGCGTGCAGTCCACCTGATGGTAAGTGGCCACTGCCGTCCATGGACATCTGTAAGTAACTTCATATAGAACAGGGGCTCTGTTTGAAGTTGATCACAGATGCGTTGCTTCTCCAGAGGACCGAGATGATTTCCTTATAAGTGAGCCGGCAGCCGCACCCTTCCAGCGTATCGCAAGAATTGCTCCACGGTAGAAATAAGTTTGGCGGTGGTACCCCCCCGGTCGAACTACACTGGTTCTACCAACTGGCATGCTTGTTGCTATGACACTGGTATATTAAAGTATTTCTATAGCGTTTAGAAAATATAAGCTTGAAAAACATGAACAATTTTAGTTCTTAATTATGCTGAAAGAATTCTTAAAATTATTCATTGAATCATTCTCAAAGACCTCGTTAAAATACTGCCATCATAAATACATAATTCAAACGTCTTACGAAGTTATATTTTTACCGCACAAATTTATATTTATTAATAATACCGCCATCTCACCCGAGCCGTCACAGAGACGATTAATAAATTTTGATTGGCCACTAAACGCCCTCTGCGGCCATATTAAATTTCGACATACGAACAAACAGACTCGTAAAACAACCAAGTGGTTGTTTTGTTACATAATAAAGAATCATGAGTATCCCCGCTTTAGTGCCACGGAAATGATTTAAAGGTGTGTTATTATGGGCTATGAGGAGGAACGAAATGCAAGATATATTGTAGATTCTATTACGATTCATATACATATTTTTTGCAAATAAATTCATTATTACGAAGATCGACGGCGTAGGATGTTTCTTCTTATATCTAGTCCATTTTATTACAACAGGTGGTTTCCTAAAATTTTGCTACGAGTAGGTATATTAGTGACTGTTATATTTGGACTGTCTTGTGATAAATAAGCTTTTGATGTATAATATTACAGTTTAGATATTTATACAATTATTCATTATATCAACTATTTTACATTCTAGGATATTGTTTACTAACGTAATATTGCAATTGATCAATATTATCAAGTTTTTGTACATAAAAATCCTTTAAATACAAATTGCCACCAATATAATAATAATATGGGAAAATATTCAGACATTTTCACTACCTTTAAATAATTACCTAGTTTCTACTATAATATAATATTAAGGTTCGAAAGAATTATTCTTCATACAATTGAATTGCAATTTATAAAGTGTCTCAGACAGTTCAAAACATCTCATGAATTTGTAAAATTACAATAACATTTAGATTGTATTGCCAATTTAAAGTTTTCACTGAGACATGAAAATCATGCTAATCGTTACAAATCCATTACAAGTAAAGAACTCTACTTAAGACTTAACGTACAAGGGACTACTTCGTAAACACTTCAATAAACGCACATTAAAATATATGTCTCCAATTTAACCTGAATTTATGGTAACCATAACATTACACCTACTCTTCAACCTATGCACTACAATATTCACGTATAACATACATTCAAACATTACCTTCCAATGAATTTTTGATTGTTCTACAAAATGCGCAATGAATATCAAACTAAAAAGATTATCGTGATTTTAGATGATTAGTAAAAGACATTAGAAGGTTAGGTTCACTCGCGTCCCCTAAGAGCTTGCCTCATAAATTTTTAGAAATGTCCCGTTTATACATCATAAAGTTTATATGCACTTTTATTCCATCAATAAAGTTCGATCAGATGTCTGTTGCACTGTAGGGGTGGATGATTAAGATGGATGATGTCATCCAAGCTGTCTACGTTAAGTTTATTAAAGCCTATCTTAGAAGCAGTTCAATTAGGTTGCTTCAATAGGTGGATTTAACAGCATGTGACATGGCACACGGGTTTCTTACGCAATAAAGCGTGCATACCACAGAAAGATCCATATTAGAAAGGATTATTAAAAACTCATACTCTAAAAATAAAAAAGTGTAAAATGGGAAATGAAAGGTAGAATCAGAATGCAAGGAATTGTTTATTATTAAGTTTTTATCATTAAAGAAAAGGATTTAAAGCTAGGGATGTATGTAACTTAGTATTTTAGCTCACATACCTACAACGCTAATTCAATATTAAAAACTGTGTCGTTCTTATTTTTAAAAGGTCAAAATTTCTCTACAAGACCGTGAGCGCAGGCTACCTTCACATTTCGCAAGGTTTATACCCCGTGACGTCACTCCGTCATGCCGTGCAGGGGCGGATCTGCCGCGGACGCCGTGCATTAGTGCTTGACAAATGAGGATTTTATGCAAACTCGACCACCGCTGCCATACACACTGCTAGTTCTAGTGCTGTACCGCACTATCGATATGAGACGAGATAATTAACTCTATGTTTTTGAAGTGATTCTTTAGAATCGTAGTGTTTAGAAACTTGATGAAACGAAAATGCGTCAAGATAAAGTATAAATGTATAGAATTAAGTATTTTTTCATACTTAGAACTAATGATAAGCAGACGGGCTACCAGATGGAAAGTAGTCACCGTCGCCTGGACATTTGCAAGACTAGGGGAGTCGCCAGTGCATCGCCGGCTTTGAAGGAGAGCTCTTTTCGAATCTTTTTTGAAGATACGTGTATGTACAAGTTAGCGACATAATGAGATTAATGCTTTAAATAGTATATTATTTAATATATGTAATATACGTGATATAATATTTCATATATATAATGACTTTAAGCTTGGTTAAAAATACCTTACATTTATCCTCATACTCTACATCCATCTCAATTACTCGTAGATTACTTTTCAGAAGTTTCAGTTCTTCTCTGTGTAAATAGCACGGGCACACATTTTTATATAATATACTTAGAATAGGAAACAAGTATGCAAACCATCTGATTATAAATGGCTTCTGCCGCCCATAGTTCTCAGCAATCAATCCCAGATCGACTAGAGTCTCACTTGATGTAGACCACAAGTGTGTTGCTGCCCCTGAGAACTAATCGAATGAATCGAATCAATAATCGAATCGAATGTTTGTCTCCATGTCATGTCTTTTAATATTTACTATTGTGTTGATATTATAAATTTATAGATACACATTTGGGAACTAAAGGTATTCAAGCTGTAGTCTTAGTATTTTTGGTCTAATATTAATAGGCTACGTAAAGAATACATTTTTAAACATTAATAGTCGCTGTCTTGAAATAGGGAGGTAATTGAGAAACAAAATTTCTTCATAATCCCACAGTGGTTATGAGCTTGGATGCCGATCTTTCCACTAAAATTTTCAGGACAGCTTTTTTCTATTTTCTTTCCACTGCGTTGATCCTACCATCAATCTATGTTTCTTCGACAGTAATAATGCCAGAAAAACATTGTGAGGCTTATTGCCCCTGATGTCCAAAACTCCTGTGAAGTTGTGACTCGATGCTGCATGTCCTGTGGCGTTTTCAGCACCCATTGCACGCACAACTTTTTGTGCTTACCTACTTATTAAGATTTAATTTTACATAAGTGCTAGTAAACTTATTTTAATAAAACATGGAACTCAGGCCACTTATAATGCTTCGAGTATATCATTCTCAGTGGCACAGTAAAATACTACACTATACTATTATTTGACAACGCGCATGGCGGAGAGGTCACCATACCCATCTGACACGCAGTGGGTTCTGGGTTCGATTCCTGGCCAGACCAGACATCTGAATATTAAGTTTAGATTCTGTTCTGGGTCTGGGTGTTTGTGTATTCGTCTTTGTTAGTCCATGGTACCCACGACACAGGGGAAATCCTAATGTGGGACTATACGTGTAGAAAGCGTCTTTTTTTATCACCATATAATTATGTCTCACTAGTAAGTGAGACATAATTATATAAAGTGTTCTGACTTAGTCTTTACGAGTAGTATTGTATCTGTAATTAGCCTCTGGTAAGACATTGACCTTATCTAGGAACTATTTGTCAGCAGATGGACTGCATGCC
>DWTU01003728.1:0-10171 GCA_018251515.1 Cecropterus confusis
AGAGACAGACTGACAGACAGACAAAAATTTTAGTAATTGTTGTTTTGTTATCAGTGTCATATATACTTCCATATGCATTTGGTGAAAAGCTGTTATTTTGATATTACAAACAGACACTTAAATGTTATTTATATGTATCTATAGATGATTGGAAACGTCTCAGAATGCAGAGTTATATATGCTTATAATAAATATGCTATGTATTTTTTTAAATAGTGTCTGTAAATCCCTTTTTACAGGCACTTAAAAAAAAAAAAACATTTCTCCCTAAAAGGGGAAAAGAGGACGACTTTTTTAGTATAATGAAATGAAAGCTAGTAAATTAATTATTCCAAAAGTTTATATATATCATGATGCTATTATGTTTCTATTTTGAGGAAAACTAGTTGAAAGCGTTAAAATAATTGTATTATTACAAAAACAAAAACCCGACTGCTAATTTCAGTTTTAGCAGTCGGGTCATTTGTTTTCATAAAAAATCTTGTTAGAACATTTATTTATCAAAAAATAGACGGGAAATATAACCGTTACACCAAGATTTAAGGTTTCAAATTCTCAACATTTTGATTTATTTTTGAGATATTTTAGCCTTACAATCAATAGTTCTTTCTAGCTTTATTGGGAAACGCAAACATAGTGAAAAAACCGAGTTAATAGAAGACCACAGGAAATAAAAACTGCCAGTGAAATTAAAATAATATTCAAACATTAACATTGTATTAAAATACAGTTTGTATTTTAATACAATAATACTGTATTTTAATAACAACAATAAAATTGTATTAAAATACAGTTTTATTGTATTTTAATACAATAAAACTGTATTTTAATACAATGTTAACAAAGTATTGAAAGCTTGGTTTATTTGCATTTAACAGCAATAAAAAATGGAGTAGAATTTATACTTAATTTAACCGAATGTAACCTACACGTACGTACGCACGTATTGTCTGCATTTCTGTATCAAGTTAAAAGTTACGTTACGAGTAAAGTATTGACGTAAAGGTATCTCGACAAAATGAATTATTGTGAACTAGCTGACCCGGCGAACTTCGTAGCGCCAAATTAAATAATGTGTAAAAGTACGATAACTATGAAATATACAAAAAATACACATTATTGTGATCTATCTCTACTATCTACTATATAATCTACTATATAATCTACTATATAATTGACAGGTAGTCAGTAGATGGCGCTGGCTTTAATTTCTATACCTGATATTCCAGTTAGTATATGACAAGAGGACATTGACAAACATAACGCTTGCGCCTGTCAAGTAGTTTTTACGTGAAAGCTGGACAACAAACAGATTCAAAATAAATTATAGCCTATATGTTGCCGAGGATTAATAGCTTTATATTAAAAAAAAGTTTCATCAAAATCCGTAGTTTTTGAGTTAAAGCCGCACAACAGACAGACAGACAGGCAATTCAAAATGTTTTTTTTTGGCTTGTGTTACTTGTATGAAGACCCCTAGGGCTATTTTTTTCAGTTTTTATTCAATATACAGAATTGAACTCTTCTAGTTTTATATGTATAGATAAATGATAAAAAAATAATTAATAATTAAAACTTATACGAATTGCTTTCTTTCTCAGACTTTAGTTTTTTAACTTGACAATAAATATTATACTAGCACCAAATATTATAATATAAATTAAATTAAAATATTTCAAGGAAACAATACCAAATTATGTTTCGTGACATGCAATTAATACCTGTGTTTTTATTAAAGGAATAATAGTTTGCAGTTTACATACTTTGTATCAAGTATGAGAAACAATTATCAAGATGCGGAGTAAATTTTAGAATTTAACAAAGTTGCGGGTTTGTACTACATAGCATATAGGCGCAAAAAAATGGTATAAAACTGTGTTTTTCCTTTGGCAAAATTAGATTTATACTTGTCCCGTTACAGTCTGATTTGGCACAGAATTTTTCCGCGTATGCATTAGTTCGACCGAATTTATATTTTTGCCGCCTTCTAAAACATGCTGCGGGGCCGAACTTACGCTAAGGCGGGTTGCAACCGATTCGTGGGCCGAAAGTTACTCTTAAGCGCTTTTAGAAAATTAATATTTAACTATATCCGGCATGCGTAGAGTGCCACGTAATCTGTAAAGATATTCTGTAACTATTATATTCGTATCTTATTCTAAAACCTCTTTTGTATACTTTATATCAATTTTAATCAGACGTCAGTACATATTATTTTATACATGTACATTAGGGCTAGGAGGACTTGCAAGAGTCTCCAGAACACCCTGCCAAAGTACAGTGTAAAGAGACTATAGAGATTTATTATAAAGAACTAACATAATTATAAACATTGAATTTAATTGTGATGTTTAATTGTGATACGTATTGAAATAAATAAATATCAACCGGATATTGGGAATTTATATAAGTACAACATGGTTATACTACATACACACGTTGGCAATGCAGCTTAAACATTCTGGTTACGTACCAGAACATAATTACCGATATTAATTGATCGTGATCAATAATTCTCGGAAAAAAGTGTATATATACAAAATTAAATTATTATAGACTTTATTTCTCGGCTTACGAATTAATTGTATTTATTCTCATGAAATTACTATTGATGTAGAGTAATTAATGGGTTAAAATATTAATTTATTTATTAATACAAAAATAAAATTTTAATTTATACATACCTATAAATGTACTCGAACCACTTGCAACCTGACGTGACTGTTAGCATTTATAAGTAACACATAAAATCCGTCAACTTTGTGATTGGTTATTTCACTTCGTCATTAATTTAGCTGACATTTGACCTAAAAAAGAGTACAATGACTTTCCCCCGATCGCGTGCGCACAGTCGGCAGGATATTCAGCTACTGAATTGTAAATGGCAATCATCTTTCGCATTTTGCGCGGTCTGCATGCAACTGCGTATTATGAGGTTTGCAGAAATAACGAGTTGTTACTTAATACGTTGATTATGTTGCAACCTTGCAACATGCATCGGACGTATGGAGTATACGTAGGTCTTTGCATGGCACTTTCGGTACAATTTTTGATTTATGTAAGCTTCTTGTATTGATTTTATATAAAAATTACACGCCCACAGGGTATATATAGAGAAACAATACTGATATGTACCATCTCACAATGTACCTGTATTTAATGCAATAAAATATACTGATTACTGATTACTGAGTATCAGGTCCTAGATTTAAAGAATCTCTGACTTTTATCACCGGATTTTGTTATTGAGATTTATTATTTTGGAGGTTGAAGGTGTTAGAACCCTTTATGTACCGACTTCGGATGAACCACAACTACACCTAGATATGCGTTCTACGTTCTGGTCTGAAGGGTATGGTAACGGTAAGCATAACTTAATCTTCAGTAGTAGCAACACATCTGTAGCCGACCTCAAATAAGAGTAATCTTATCCGGAGTTGATTACAGATGTCTATAGGCAGCAATAGCCTCTTTTATTCCTAAAATAACAGTCCACCAATTTGTACTTAAGTTTCTTTTTATAATATTGTAGTAGCAAACAAGCATGCAGTTCACGTAATGGCAAGCGGCTCCTGCCGCCCATGCCGTACGTTTTCAACCCTAGATAACTTCTAAGTCTTACCTGTGGTTGGCCAACGATGCTTTCCTATTTCTGAACATTAAGTTGGAACGCCTAATCTAAGTATATCCTTACCACATCCTTCAAACCAGAATACAACAGCGCTTAACACTGCGGGTCTTAGGTAGAAATACGTGTGGCATTTTTGCTTCGGGAGTCGAACCACAAAGTGTTCTACCGCCTTCAAAGATGCGAATAGCTTTATGTTCTTAACCGAGAGCCACAAAATATTCGCTTCAATCCGTGGAGCGTTAAAAACCAAATTATGTGACCAATCTTATAAGGCTAAATTTAGCTGCAAATTCTAGCGAAAGTGCTGAAATTTACTTATATTTAAAACGGCGTTTGTAACAAATGTTTCATGGCCCACAGGTTAAAGACATATTAGACTGATTAAACGATTATTTCGTTACATTACACAAATGCTCTTCGATTCATTTGAGTATAAAGTTCCGAATTGAAGCTTAAGTTTTTAAAAGAAAAATCTTGGTTTTATCTTAAACCACGAAATATCTATTGTATTTTTTATGATAATATTTAGCTTCAGTTTATTGCTATATTGTGCTTACTCATCAGATAACTGTCTACAAATTGTGTTCAATGTCTTAAAAAGCCGACAAAGTGTGAGTTGGATACGCGCACGAAGGGTTCCGTATCAATATCTATAATAAAACGGTTAAAATCATTATTATCATTTATTTTGTGGAGCCCCCCTTAAAAAATATTTTATAATTTCATTATTCATAAAAGTCAATATATAACTTAATATACTGCGAATATTTCAAGTATTTATCTGTTACCGATATTAATATTGAGCGCAAAAATCACGTTTGTTGTATGAAAGACAACCTTAAATATTGATTTTATTCTGATTTTAGTATATTTTGCTACAGCGGCAAAAGAAATATATCATCTGTGAACATCTTTACTATCTAAGTATCACGGTTCATGAGATACAGCCTAGTGACAGACAGACAGGCAGCGGAGTTTTAGTAATGGGTTTCCCTTTTTACCCTTTGGTTACGGAACCCTAAAAACAACTTAAAGACAACGTATTTAAATGTATTCTGAACGTTACAATAGGTACAATGATATCATAAATTTTAGTTCGATAAAATTTATTACGAAGTAAGTGAAAGCTGTTTCATATCTTGCAATTTGTCCATAATACCTATTATGGACAAAATTTCAAGGTTACCATGCATTTGCATTTATTTTACATAGTTTTGATATTTTATACTAGATGGAGTTACATATTTTTACCCCACATTTCTGCATCACGCTGTTGAGATAGTGTGTAGGTTCGTATAAATATACTCGGAATTTTAATTTGAGTTTCGCCAGTGTTTCCAGATGCACTGTAATTACAGTAGAACTACTATATTTTCAACAGTTTACAGTTATAAAGTTAAAAATACAGTAGATTTACTGTAATTACACTGCATCTGGAAGCACTGGAACCACATTAAACTGTAAGTACTAAAGTAAACTACCAAACTGTAAACTAGCCGCTACATGTGGAAGCATCTAGCGAACTGGTAGCTTTTACGAGTATTTGCTTGTAAGTCTGGTTACACCCTATATCAACTTTCAGTTGATCGTAACTATGTATTGATTATAACTCTAAAATGTCACATTTCACCCAAAAAAAGCCAGGTTTATCTAGTAGGTATATGATATTTTAGTGTTATTTGTAGAAAAAGGTTAGTATTTTTCAGTACACAAATAAATCATATAAATTCTCGTAAAATCTTTGAGAGAAACTCCCTTTTCAGTCTCAATTTTTAGATATAAAAAGTCGTATAAAAAGTTTAATATTAGTAATTTTAATCAATTTTCAAGTTTAAAAACGTGTAACAAAAAATATACTCTGCCCGTTTAATAATACAAAATAACGAAATTATTATTGTATTGAAAGAAAACCAGCGTAATTAATAGGCTCGTTTAATTATACCTAGCTCAGACTCGCTAATTATTCCTACATCGACATCTCAAAGAATATTGCTTTAAATAAGATTACCTAAGTAAAGTGTTGGAGCGAATGGTATAAACAGGGTGAGTAGTTTAGTATTGTTTGCTACTATTTTTTACCCGCGTTTTTGCGTCAGAAGGAAGGTAATTTTTTTCAAGCGTATGTATGTATGTTTGTTTGTATGTATGTCCGTTTCTTTGGCACACGCTACAGCCCAAACGGCTTGACCGTCTCAATTTACAGTGGCATAGGTTACATAATTTTTAAAAATGGCTCTGAAAATGGAGGAAAAAAGGGGGAAGAAGGACGACTTTTTACTGTCACGACAATATGGGTATCAAATGAAAGCTAGTAAATAGCCTATACCAAAAATATAAAAAACGTTTTAAGCAGTCGGAATTTTCGTTTTAATATTTTAAACAATGTTACTAGTTTAAATAAATATTTGTAACACCCACTTTTACACACAAGCGAATAGTAGGCGAATGTTGCTACATGTGGGATAGTTTTCTTGCTGCAATATTTTTTCCAGTTACGGAATTTTATCATTTTTTACTTTTTTAATTATTTTATAACTCAGATGCAGTCGTTTAGATTTTTATGATCAATTTTTATTTCATTAATTATTAGATTAATGTGAATGTGTGTGTAATCTATTTATGAGCATCACCACCCCTATCCATTTTTTTAATTTAGCTGCGTAAACGCTACTCAAATATATAAATCATAATCATTGCATGGAGACCAGGACAGTAAAAGTTATTGTTGACAAAATCACCGTCACTGACTTTTATACTATTTAACACACACACCAGTGACAATAAAACCGTAATAATAAGAAATAATGAATAAAAAATGTTCCATCCTAATGTGTACACACAAACGTAGAATGTGTACATACATATATAACACATCCAAATAAGAAAGGTGAGCTCCCGGTTACAAAACCAAAAAAGTTCTAAAAGGCATACATATGTAATTTCGAATTGTATTTGGAATGGAATTCCTTCACGCCCTGCAGTGGAATTTAAATGGCAAAAATCGAATATACATATATCGTTACAAACTTTCGCCTTAATAATATTATAAGAATAAGATAAGATTGAGACTATGTTTTTAAAACATAATTTACAAAGATTTAACACCCTCCAATCAGATAAACGAATTAATTTATTTTATTGACAAACTCAGAAAATAATCGCGGAATTAGAGACAGTAAAGAGAGATTTCAATGTAATTAGTATTCATTAGCGTAATCAGCCTTATCTAATTATCTCGACGTTGGGACGCAAACTAATTCCACCAAAGGCGTCCAAATCACGACTGTCGCTCTCCGTAACACTCAGTTCCGGAAGAGAACAAACAGGGTGGCTTACTGCCGAATCCGTGCGTACTCATGTCGCGTTACATTTGCATATCCCTTCCAGTTGTGAAATAATGATCATGTCCGTGTTTCTTAATTATTTTTATGTAGTTGAAAAATTGATGGTTAAATTCCAGACCCGTTTTACCTTAAAATAACACAGAAAAAAAACATCAGATCTTAACACTGTTAAGATCTGATGTTTTTTTTCTTCGAATGGGATCACAATAAAATTTCACTTTTATTTTTTCTCTGTAGGGCTGGTGTTGATGTCATGATCAACGAGTCGTAGTAGCGCGATTTGAAACGGTACTTCTCAAAACTACCCGTGATTTTGCTTGGGATCTTGCACATCACGTAATTCAAGAGTAAAAGCGAAATTCTGATATTCCTAATACATGAAGTTTGAAGGTGGTAGAACTCTTTGTGGTTCGACTCCGGAGGCATCAACGTCACACCTAATGCTGCCTGATAACAGCAGGGTTATGCGCTGTTGTGTTCTGGCCTGAATGTGTTATAATAGTGTGGTGGCAACAACGGTCATTGATTTTTATCTGCCATAGCAACTCACTTCAATGTAATATGACTATATGCATGTGTAACAATAAATTGGTGTTAATGCTTCAATAAATTAGTATGAAATCGCATTGTGAATTACTTGTGTCTTGCGCTCCACAAAACCACAAATAGTCACGCACCACACACCAACACCTACAGTGTGGTAAGGGAGACATACTTTTCCAAGGCATTCCATCTTAGTCTTCAGGGGTAGCAACGCATCTGTGGCTAACCTTAG
Source organism: Cecropterus confusis (assembly GCA_018251515.1). Classification (NCBI taxonomy): domain Eukaryota; kingdom Metazoa; phylum Arthropoda; class Insecta; order Lepidoptera; family Hesperiidae; genus Cecropterus; species Cecropterus confusis. Next base: position 7,751 of record DWTU01003728.1, read on the forward strand.
CTGAGACTTTAATCTTACTTAGGGTTGATTACAGATGTCCATGGGCGGCAGTAGCCACTTACCATCAGATGGCCTGCATGCTCGTTTGCTACTTACAACACTGAAGAACACAGCCAGTTTAATACGTCAAAGCGGGTGTGTCCTGGTTTGAAAAGGTTATTTCTAAATAATTCGCAGGGGTTGGAACGAATCTAAAAATCTAAAACTCGGAACAGAATTCAATCTAATTAAGACTTAACTATAGATGGACACTCACTGACAGATTACTCAGGTACTTCTTTAAAATAAAAACAACTACAATATATTCTATGGACTTTAAAGCAAGTAAACCGACACTGTTAACATTATAATACCCCGCAGCTGATACCTAATAGCTAACTTGTTAAATAGCTAAATCAAGTTTAATGACGTGTTAAGAGAGATATAAGAGAGATTATAATTTAATAACGTAGTTTTTGCCTTAAGTAATCACGAGATGAAAGTAAAATTTCCTGAAATAGCTAACATTATGCCTTCTGAGACCGCATATTTGACTATACCATAGTCAATTAACAGAATACACCCTGTTGTACAAAATATGCTAGACTATTTTTTTATCAAATTTAAGCTACTTAGCCAGTTTGACCAATTAGCATTCTCACATAGTTGTAACCTGCAATTCTTATTCCAAATTTACAGATTGTATAAATTTCTGCCGTATAAATATAAATCAATTTATCGTTTAAAGAACAATATTTCGATATATGTAACTTTCACTCAATATTAAAACACCTTAACCTTTTTTCATTCCGATTAGTAACCGGTGCCGGAGAATGGTGAATCTATATTATTCGTGTATGAAATATAATCTTGGTAACATTCCTTGCATCTCGTTGTTTAATTAATGTCTTGTTAAATGCTTAATGCAATATATAAGTAGATATAAGTAGATGTTAATGCACCCTTGCGAAGTGATACTGGATCTTTATTAACATTCTAGTTTTTTTTTATCGTTTATGTTCCTTTGTATAGTTGCATTTGCCACGTATTTATTTAAAAACGCAAGCCCTTTTATCTATATTTTCCTCAATTTTCCGTTTAATTTTATAGGTAACGTTTTATAAAATTTCAGAGTACCATGATCATAAAACAGTCATATAAGTATTCTATCCACTATTTAACTTCCTTAGGAATATTTTAACACCATGTCTTAGTGCTACATAACTCATAAAAAACTCCCATACATAAAATCACGTACTGATTTAAGTATCTAATACACTCTGTCAGTATTATAGTTTTAGTTGGATGTACTCTAATTTGATCGTATGGTTAGATATTTACTGAGTGTCGTATTTACATATAGGTATCTATTTTAAATTACATAAATTAATGTAAGAGCTCATATCCCAATAACGTGTTTCAAAATATCATCTGTTGAGCCGAAAAACATAAAATAGATTACACAACTTTACACTGAGCCAATTCTCAATATCCGTGCCTATGGCTGATGTTAAAGCGTACATTCTCTATGTTTACGAGTGCTTTTGCCCCTAAATTTTCCTATCAGACGACTGGTGATTCAAGGCAAACACACCTGTAGTAAGGACAAAACTAGCTATACAAATAGGTTTCTACATACATTACGCCCACAAATACAAATAACTTTGTGTGCGTATAAGTAAATTATTTTCATTTGTTTTAAAGTAATATACCAAAATAAAATTACCGAGTTCAAATCTTCTGATTTGCATGGGTTCTGAGTCATGCCTACACGCATGCAGGAGCAAACCCACGTGGCAGGAACAATGCACTAAATCTTATTCGTTGGTACAAAATAAATAAAATAAATTTGCCTGACAATCAAGAGAAAAGTTACTTAGCTGGTTTGTTATTACCAATATACATGTTTTTACTGCTGCCCATGGACATCTGTAATCAACCCTAAGTAAGATCAAAGCCTCACCTAAGGTTAGCCAACGATGCGTTACTACCCCTGAGGACTAAGATGGTATGCCTAGGAAAAGTATATCTCCCTTACGACACCCTTCAGCCCAGAACACAACAGCGCATAACACTGCTGTTATTAGACAGAAATAGGTGTGACGGTGGTGCGTCCGGAGTCAAACTACAAAAAGTTCTACCATCTTCAAATAGTTATACAAACATTTATTAATTTGTCATATTTCTATGTATGTCATTAAAAAATAACTGCTATTAGTAAAACTTCATATCCATATCAAACACTTGAAACAATTAGGACAAATCCAGTGAAATAATTCCTCACATTATATCTTAAGCACAAGATCTGCCGCTTGTTGAATATTGAACGATTCCTTAAGAGATTCTTACTAAGAAGCACTTCTATTCGACTCCCGTGCCCTCGTTTATTGGTTTTTGGCGCAAATATCTATTATTTCCATGGCAATTATGTTCAGGAAGCCT
>DWTU01003729.1:0-10169 GCA_018251515.1 Cecropterus confusis
GAAGTCCTCCAAAAAGGAGAAACTCTTGTGCATTTGCCGCACACCTTATGATAACACTAAGTGAGTTTTTTGTCTGCGTCATATCAGTGTTTTACGTCAGAGCTTGATTTTCACACCCTGGTCCCGAATAAATACTTTGTTTTTTTTTTTTTTACTTAAAGTTTGCTAGCTTACTACTACAATTTGCTCATCATTCAATCGAAGCTTATGCATTTTGTTTTTTTAACAATAAATTTTAATGTTGCCTGGTATTCTATAACACCATGTGTTGTTTAAGGTTCTATGTTGGTTGTGAACACTGTAGTAACTGGTTCCATGGAGATTGTGTAGGGGTTACCGAAGAAATGAGCAAAACAATGGAGGAATATGTTTGCTCTGACTGCCGCAGGGCTGAGGAGACTCAAGAACTTTATTGCTTGTGCAGACAACCCTATGATAATTCTCAGTATGTATAAATGAAAACACAGCGTTTTATGTACTTTCAGTCAATAAAATATAGATGAAAAAAACTATTATATAAACACATAAGTCTAGACATCTTTTTTTATCAGACTGATGTCTGCTAAACGAGCATGCAGTGCACCTGATGGTAGGTGGCCACAGCCACCCATGGACATCCGTATATCCCAGGAATTCTATCTGTAGTCCATCACAGATGCGTTGCTACTCCCGGGGACTAAGATGATCGCCTCAAATGCAAGCGAGCCGGAAACAACACCCTTCCACCGAAACGCAAGAACTGCTTCACGCTAGAAATCGGTGCGGCGGTGGTACCTACTCGGTCGACCTACACTGGTTCATCCCCCTGGTAATTGTTATTATAAGCTTGACGCAATCCATCTTATGGTATACCTTTGGACATCTGTAACCAACTCCATGTAGAGTAGGAGTTTATTTTCCTTAAATCTGTCTATCACAGTTGTGTCGCTTGTTGCTCCTGAGGACTAAGATTGACGCCTTATAAGTCAGCCGGCATCCGCACCCTCCAACCGAATCGCAAGACCTTTACGCATGCAATAGGTGCGATGGCAGTACATTTCCAGTCGAACTATGCGGGTTGTACCATCTTGCAGTTTTCAAATCATAATTTAAATAATATGTTGCAGGTTTTATATATGTTGCGACCGCTGTCAGGATTGGTTCCATGGCAGATGTGTAGGTATCTTACAATCGGAAGCTGACAATATTGATGAATATATTTGTCCAAATTGTCAGAAAAATAACTCTGTCAATTATGCGAATATGAAAGAATTGACAGCAAAAGAATTTGAACATCTTAAGAGACTTGTTAAACAAATTCAATTACATAAAAATGCTTGGCCTTTCATGGAACCCGTCGATCCTAGAGAGGCTCCAACTTACTATAAAGTGATTAAAGAACCAATGGGTAAGCAGCTTATGTTCTTTGTTTCTACTCTCATATTTTTTTATTTTGTTATATAATATTTCATACATATTATATAGATATCTTTTGTAATGTTTCATAAATAGAAGGTTACGTACAGAAAACTACTTACACCGTTACATCCCTTTCTATTGTCATGGTTACGGTAAATAATACATTATACTTAAGACAGGACATATCTGTAACCCAATACAGGCTGAACATGTCTTAAGTGTGTTCTATAAGTTGTGTTGTGTGCCTATTTGCTATTATCAATATAGATATAAATCTATGTAAGAAAAATATATTCATATGTTTTACTCATGTTTTTCCTAATTTCAGACTTACAAACAGTGGAAAGAAAAGTGAATGAACAAACATACAGTACATTAAGTGAATTTATTGGTGATATGACTAAGATATTTGATAACTGCAGATATTTTAATCCAAAAGACTCTGAATTTTATCGATGTGCGGATGGTTTAGAAGCATATTTTGCACAAAAAATAAAGTACTTTCGTGAAAAGTTATTTGAAACAACTCAATGATAATAGTGCAAGTGATTATATGTATAAAGTAACCACAAAGTGATTTCTGGACTAATATGCAAAAGACAATTTAATGCAATAATTATGGTAACACCAATAATGTTCCAATGATCTGTACCAAGTGTAAATTGTAAACAATGTGATGAATTTGCAAGGATTTGTATAAAGTGTGGCTAAAGATATATATCTATTGAGAGAGTCAGTTTCATTTTCATGTTAAGTATTTATTGTATTTATTAATGCTTTACATTTTTTATCCCACTTCAAAGCTGACAACACTCTTTAGAAACGAAATCTTGGCAAAAGATGAATTATTATGTATACAGTTTTGTTAGAAATTATTATGTTAGCAGACTAGCATCTTTAGTTTACTTCTAGTAAGTTTTTAGTTTTAAGTAAACCATATTGTATGTAAGAAATAAATTTTTAATAATATACATCTTGATGATGATTTTGTTTATCATTTACCCAAATTATTGCATTAATATTTATGGTATGCTGCTGTACAGTAGCTCTGTAAATCATCAAATTGGGAAGCCCAAACCAATTTACATAGTGAGCAACAATTTTGTTAACGATTGGGTTGGGCTTATTTGTCATTTATGGCCAAATAAAACATCGTACATATTTAATTAACATCTATTATAAATGGGATTCTGAATTATCATTTTAATGCATTCGCAATACTATAACTATGAAATTTCAAGGAATCTTGTGTCCGTTTCACGGAATGGGATCGTGAAACGGACACATGATGCTCGAAGGACCGAATGATATAATATGGTTTCATACACACAATTTGAATAGAGTATTCAGACAGAAAAATAACGTAATATATAATTATCTCTGCTCTTAGGCTTATCACGCAACGCGATTAAAATTGCTCAAACGAGTACAGTCGAGCGGCTCGATTTTTTGTATAATCTTCACTACTGGCGACAAGCATATTTATGCTGGTTGTCGATTATATAAAAAAAATTGTTATATATAAATCTATACAATTTATATATATTATATTGATTGGAAAAAATAGCCGCAAATTAATAAAGTTAGGTTTAATAGCGCTAAGCCGTAAAATTATTTTAAATAATACTAAGCATATTGATACAACTACTCGTCTTATATACTCTGTGTTCACTAGTGAAGCAAACTATCGATAAAACTTGTATTCATCGTTTTAATCCTTACAATCGATCGTATCGCAGTTCCTAAATCATAAACCAACAACAGACAATGAATACTATACATTTTGTTCTGATAGTCGTACAACTTTAATCCTTTAGAATGACCTGTTAGCAGGCGCGTAGATAATTGGTTTCTTTTATAAATGTATTTTATCTTATAACTAGTGTAGAGATGCTGATTGTAAACAATATTATCGAAATATGAACATATCATCGATAAGTCGACACTATCGATTAAAAATTTATAGTCTTGCTATCGTGAGGCTATCGATGCGCAACTAACGCTCGGAGTGCTAGAGTTGCGCATCGATTCCAGGCATTCCAGCATCAACTGGGGAGTGTGGCGGCTTCCCAGTTGATACTGTAATCGAAAAACCTGCTTGTTTAACCGATGTAGACTACCACAATACTATTTTTATAAGAAGCAAAAACGCGCGTATCCATCTTTATTTATCAGCCACAAAAAAAACACGGACTTGTATAAAAAGCTAAAGGTTTAATTTTTCTGCTGTTTTAAGGCCGCCACGGATTATAAAAACTAGATTTATTGAATCCGAGACAGACTATCTGTCTCAGACGATTGCAACTAAATTATTGACACAGATAATCTAGTCGAAGACCGCGTACACAGATAATATATAGTGAGGGCGCTGTTACTATTTAAGTCAAAACGCGCACGTAATACATAAATTTGTTCTTTGTAAGTAATTTGTTCAAATAAAAACGTTTAAATATGTTTAAAACAATATCATCAAGTTATTGACTTACGGTGACTATTCGAACATTTGAGTCCGCGTATCCGAAAATTGATGACATTTAAAAAAAAGTGATTTTGGCAGAGGTTATGTTTACTGGATAATTTTGTCGAGTCAGAACAGATATCTAATGCAAAAGTACTGATTCATTTTACAAGTTACTCTTGAATAGGATTAAAAATGTTGGTGACACTTAAAACTTTACAACAACAAACGTTTCAAATTGAAATAGATCCGGAGGAAACGGTCAAAGCATTGAAGCTCAAAATCGAAGTTGAAAAAGGTAAAGACTATGTAGCTGACAATCAGAGACTAATTTATGCGGGAAAAATATTATTGGATGACAATAAACTAAACACGTATAATATAGATGAAAAGAAATTCATTGTTATTATGGTGACTAAACCGAAAGTCACCGAAGCCCAAGCGTCATCTACGTCCGCTCCCGAGGCAGGAGAAAGTGCGTCCACTGAAAGTGGCGACGGTAAGAGCAAGAATGCCGCTGAAGAAACGGAAAAACCACTTCCAGCTGAACCGGAACTCGCTGCCGACCCGCCTGCTGCCTCCAATGAGCTCGACTTTGAAGCGACAGTTCAGAGCATTATGGATATGGGCTACAATCGACAGCAAGTTGAGCAAGCGTTACGTGCGTCTTTTAACAATAGAGAGAGGGCTGTGGAATATTTAATCACAGGAATACCTGAAGAGTTGTTGCAAGAACAAGAGACTGAGGAGAGTACTGATGATGACCCTCTGGCCTTTCTTCGTGATCAGCCCCAATTTCAGCAAATGCGTGCAGTAATTCAACAAAACCCTAATCTATTGAATACAGTACTGCAACAAATTGGACAAACAAATCCAGCTCTACTCCAAGCAATAAGTCAACATCAACAAGCTTTTGTTAGAATGCTAAATGAACCTGTAAATCCCACTGCAGCTGGTGCTAACACTGCTGCAGAAGAGAGTTCTGCTGACATCCAGCTCCCCCAACAACCACAAAATGTTATCCAAGTATCCCCTCAGGACAAAGAAGCTATTGAAAGATTAAAGGCACTGGGTTTTCCCGAGCATATGGTTATACAAGCTTATTTTGCTTGTGAGAAGAATGAAAATCTGGCTGCAAACTTCTTGTTGTCACAGAATTTTGATGATTAATCAAATATGTTTAGTTTAATCTACTTGTTACTGTGGAAATGGAGTAACTTATAGCAGCTAACATTACATTATATTGAAGCCTAATAATTTTCTGCTTTGTATAAATTTCAATGTGCTTTCAGATGTTCAGTTCTGTCATGATTAATTCAATGCTTATATAATAAATATATATATTTTTTTCATATTTTATACTTACTTTCATATCATGTTGTAATGATATACTTGTAGGCTTAACGTACAAGTTGCAAGTTAAAAAAATTGAAAATCTTGAAACTGTATGATTTGTAAATCCAATTTTCCATTTTATGAAAATAGTGTCTTGTATAGCTGCTACAATGTGCATAGTTTATATAATTCAATAAGCTGTTTAACAAATCACTGCGCCATTTTCACATGTTTAATAGAACTATGGCTATTAAAAGCATGTGAAGTGCCAAAAAATAACAGTAGAATGCACAAAATTCATATGTACTTTATTGTATTGTTGTGCATTTATGTGCATTTGTTGCCTTAATAATGTCATTTTCATGTTATTTAAAAGAGTAGATAAATAAAGCAAAACTTCAATATCCACAATATATCTTGTTTTTCTGTTTCAAACAACTTCCAAATTAATGACTGCATATTTTGATCGGTGTGATATATAACCGTACCGTCAACCCATTATTGTCCCACTGCTGGGCACGGGTCTTCTCTCAGATTCAGAGAGCTTCAGGCCATAGTCCACCGCGCTGGCCAAGTGCGAATTGGTAGACAATTCGCACTTGGATTGATATATAACATCACTCAAAAAGTGCAGTTGTGTGGCATCAAAAACATTTTTATTGTATATATATAGTACTGATTTTATCGAAAACTGATGGCAAATGATGATCCATAACTATTCCACTGCTGGATATGGATCTGGATGAAATAAATTCAATTCCAATACTTTCATTTATAGTTATTTGCAGTTAAGTCCATGACACTGTCTCATTAGAAATTGAGCACAATTTGTTTCATGTAGCTTTTTGGTGAATATATTATGTAAGAATTCTTAGATTCAGGTTGTTGTTAATAGCCATTTAAGGGATATCCCACCCTAGCCCTACCAAGTAACCCTAAGTAACATTTTAAGAGGAAATGATTTTCCTCTTAAAATGTTACTTGCTTCTGGTAAAATTGGCCAAAACCCTTAAAAACATCCAGGTTTTTGAAAGTAGTGCCTGCCAGCGGATTTAATAAATAAATTTAAGTTTTTTGCCGTTTAGTTCATAGTTTATCTTGATATCTGCACAAATACTGCTAATAAAATAATTCTACAGATAAATTTATCTTTTCATGATAAAAGAAATATACTGGTATTATATCCTATTTAACCTTTGATTTTTATATTTATACATTCGAGCGATAATCAGGTCAAATGATTATTATAAAATAATTCTATACGAAATTTTAAAAGTATTGTTTATGTATTTGGAGGGGGGGCTAAGGGGCGTAATTAGAATAGTGAAACTATAGATTATAGCTATATGTAACTATAGCTATATATATATGTGAATTGATCACTTGATTAATTATATATATTAGCTTTATGATTTATGACAACTTTAGTAGCTTCACAAGTTAGTAAGGACATTGTAGTAATTTGCTTTGGAATAAACAAGTTAGCAATAATATGTTAAAAAACTTGTGAGTTTAAACAAACAAAATGTGTATTTGCATGTGGGGTTACACAAGTAATCACCACATTAATATGGTACTATTCAATGTATCAAAAAACGATACGATACACGATTTGTTTCATAACCAAATATTATTATTATAGGAGGGATCATAAAACGGACTGTATCATATTTTCAAAAACTTACTTAGTACTCTAAGATACCAAAAGGATACGATATGAGCCTGATTTATGCATTTAAGAAAATAACAAAGATGAAAGATATAGATATGTGTTCAGATTTCAATGTTTATTTTCGGAAATAAGAAAGTTAGATAATTCTTAGCACGAACTCAGATAAACTCAAAAATGTATAACAAAATGGTTGACTACCTAATGATGCACATTACATCTATGTCAGGTGTCTATGTGTGAGGACGGAGTTATTTGGCCCCTCTGTCCACTTATAAATTAATTGAATACTTATTTGATGACTTCGTAATTAGCATGTTAAATAAAGAAGACAACAATACAAGAAACAGTTAATATTATTAATATTTATAAATAGCATAAGTTAACATAAAAAGCTATGTTGGTATAAACTTTATTCATTCTAAATTCAAAGGCACTTTCCACATTTCTATAATTAACTTTTTATCACTTGGCATGATTGAGGTGACACAACATAATATACAACTATTATGTTATATAACAATAATATGTTACAAAAAAATATTAGTAAATAACATTATTTCCATATGTTCACTTTATGTCTAAAATAGTCTTCATCACCTAAATCATGCCAAACAACTTCTTATAAAATCTTATATCTGATAGTCAATTAAAATTACCCTTTCACAAAAACATAAAACTCCAAGACTGACATAATGATATAATGGTTTCAGGAATAGATATTTTAACAATAATGGCCTTTTTACCATTAACCAGCATTGTGAGAATCCGTAATGGTGATATGCGAGACCAACCATTTCCCCCGTTACAAATACATGTGTATATACAAAATAATTCGAACTTTATAAATACACTATACATTCTATGCTATCTTTACAAAATGTACATTATTCCCATCTTGCTTACTATATTTCTTTTTAAGAGAAAATGGTAGTTTGCTAAAACTGTACATTGCAATTGGTATTGCACATAAACAACTAAACATTAACTTTGGCTTATCCATTAAAACACCTAAAAAGATGTTTAAAAATACTTCAGCAACTTACGATTTATTAAAATGGATATTTTTATCACGCGACCATCTTACATCACAGTGAGTATGACATTGGTACATGAAACTTGAATACTAATTTAAAAAATCCCGGTATATAAAATTCATATACCAGTAAAATAATTATTTAACGCAAATATTAACTGTAGACAGCAGCAAACGTTTAACATGTAACAAAAAGTAAATGACGTTTTTTTCTACATTTACATACATTTCTGAACATAATGTTATGATTTAATTTAAGACGTTAAATTGTAATATGTCCGACTTAGAAAATGGCACAAAAGTAAGAACATACAATGCTTTACTGAATAGTTGACCTTAAAAGTAAAATAATTTCGGAATGGATTATATTATTTCATCTGAATTACACATTTATAATGTTTGTAAAGACTTGTGCATTGATACAACAAAGCAATAATAAAAAATAATAGTAACTACATTAATGTATGTAATTAATAATATGGTATATTTTATTCTGTAATTAATTACTTAACATGGAGAAAAATAATTCAACTGATAAGGAAAAACAATAACAGTATAATAAGGACAATATAATTTTAAACGATTTAAAATATCAAGTCTAACAATACTTATAGAAAATTTATCTCTCAGCCAAACTCTATTCGAGAACAGACTTATTTGGCCGAAATACTACAAGGTACAATTTATGCAGTATGAATTTAAATATTTACAGACACAGAATGCCCTGGTCCCTACAAGGTTTACCCTGTACAATAGACGCCTTTAACACTTCTGAAATGTAGGGGGTCACCTATTGGTTTCTGAATACCTTTTGTATTGAATAGAGACCAAAATACTTGTGGTAGGGCATATTAAGATCTGTGCACGTATAGGGTCTGACCCTGAAATTTTCACAATTTATGTACATGTCCATATATTTTTTCAATCAAGTCAACTTTCTCCAAAACGGACAATTATGACACTACGATTCATCGCGGCAGTAAACGCCGGACGGAATCGAGTAGGTACTCTTAGTGTAGTACAGAAAATGACAACACGTGCCTCGAGGCTCATACCAGCAGAACAGCGGCACACCTGGTTAGCCGGCTGGACCTCATTCAGTTTTCTGTTGACAGTATAGTTCCTTTAGCGATTTTAATTCCTCTATAAGGGCCTTGTTTTGATTCTCCAACACTGCAACTCTGTTTTCGAGACATTTGATATACTCCTTTTTCTTGCGACGACATTCTCTTGCGGCTTCTCGATTTTTCAATAGCCGGAGCTCCCGCTTGCGCGTTTGGTCTTCTAATATAGGACCTGCACACATAAGTACGATTTGTTCGTTTCGTCTATGGGATTTTGTTTTTAATGTTATTCAAAATAGTGAATATATTAATAAAAATAATACGGACCCGGTACGTAGAACTGTCCATCTTGATTGGCGTACTGCACGATGGCGCCGCCACCGGGTGCGCCCGACACTGCCAGCGTGTGAAGCCCGCTCTCGGTCTGCAAAGCTCCAGCTGGAATCACTAATAATAAAACCCCATGTAACATTAAACACTTTTACCAAGTATTATTTTGAATAACCCACACCATTAATAAATAATTTTCACATACATATGTTCCTCTTGTAATATTTTGTAGTCCCCTCCTAACATTTCTTATAACTATGCAGAGTTACAATTCAGCTCATTTAAATTTTACCCTTGAATGTATAAAACATCTCAGAAACACATTGTTTATTGTTGTAAACCCAATTTTAAGGAAACAAACCAGATTGCTATTGGATTAACATTGGTTTTTTATAATGTGATATAAAGATTGTGCTAAAAACTATTAAATATTAAAATGTGTTAATTTATTCAGTCATAATCAAAGTAAAAATAAATCAAAAGTTCTAATTCTTACTTCTAAGGCCTAAGGTGTATAAATTTTATTAAGATACGGCAATATTTGTATATATAATAATATAACCATGTAATAACAATAATGTAATCAATATGGTTGTCAGAAATTAAAAAAATAATTTGCCCTTAGTGGTAGTGACGTTCGGTCACTCTCCTCAGACTAACAATAAAACTAAGTCCATGCTTTTTCATTACATTGAAGTAGCAAACGAGCGTAAAGTCCACCTAATGGTAAGTGGAGACTGCCGCCCATGGATGTTTCTATGCAACTTAATGACGATCAAGGGTGCTATCTGAAGTCGATCACAGTTGTGTTGCTACTCCTGAGGACTGATATGGTCACCTCATATAAAAATGAGCCGGCAACCACACCCTTCCACCGAA
>DWTU01003730.1:0-10169 GCA_018251515.1 Cecropterus confusis
CACCCTTCAGACCAGAACACAACAGCGCATAACAGTGCTGTTATTAGGCAGAAATAGGTGTTGCGGTGGTGCTTCCGGAGTCGAACCACAAAGAGTTCTACCACCTTCAAACGACAATGAAACTTCAAAGACAAAAGAGTTTATTTTTTATTATTATATTTATTTTTTAGGGTTCCGTACCCAAAGGGTAAAAACAGAACCCTATTACTTAGACTCCGCTGTCCTTCCGTCTGTCATCAGCCATCTCGTGAACCGTAACAGCTAGACAGTTGAAATTTTCACAGATGATGTATTTCTGTTTCCGCTAGAAATAGAATAAAATAAATATTTATGGGGGTTTCCATACAACAAACGCGATTTTTTGTACAATATTAATAACGGTAACAGGTAGACGCTTGAAATATTCATAGAATATTGGCTTATATATTCACTTTAAAAATAAATCATTAAATTAAAATAAAATAAATATTTCCATACAAGAAACATGTTTTTTTTGTCACTTGTTACATATAGTCCGAATCACAATTGGCCGGTTTTTTCTCTTTTTGGTAGATATTTCCAAGCTTTAGATAGAACGCCCATCGGCTACTATTGCTAGAGTTACCACATTGTTTCTTAAGATTTAAACAATTTGAGGTTTGTTTTGTGTTGTTAACGCTCGATTATTTACTTATCAGTATAGATCTGTATAGATGCATAATCTACTGAATTGTTGCCAAGCAGTTGACGGAGTTTAGGCAGTCGATGCTCAAGCGATGATATCCAATGGGCGGTCTGGCTTAGTAATAAAGTATTTTCAATAATTTATAATTAAGGTCAAATTAAACCTCTGGACGATCCACTATAAAATGTATACGATAAGTGTTCTTCCACTTATGTCTCAACCAAATAATTGGGTTTGTTTTAAAAAGTCTTTTAAAAAAATACAAAATCTCTTCCACTTCAGTATCTATAAGTTAAAGCCAGTTGTGAATGTTTACACAATCCTGATTGATTTTAGTCCCAGCGGAAGATGTAACATAAATAAACAGGGGAGGAATCTACTGGAGTGGTGAGACTGCATTAGCAACTGACTCGGCAATCGCGACACTGTCGGAAATAGATGCCTTGCTTGCCCTAGTTAACGTGGTTTATACAGAACTCTGCGACTCGTATTAAGACAAATGAACGAACCACACAATCCTGAGATAACACGTCCAAATGCAATATGTAACACATGTTAAGACATACGGATACCGATTGAGACGACTGTACACGTGAAAATATAGTATCAGTCATTACATTCAATTGCATGGTTTCCAGAACCGTCGGTTTTATCTTATTAGATTTTTACAATCTGGGGATTAATGTACATCCATGGAGGAATTGTTGTTGAGATGGTTATCAAAAAAATGCATAAGCGCTTTTTATTAAACCATCCATTCTCACAAACTTTCATTACTCGTATAATATTTGTAAGGTTACTGAAACCTAGTATGATCATTAGATGCAAAAAATGCTCTGTTAACAAAGTTGAGAATAAAATAAATTGCACGGTAAGTTGTGAAAATATTTAAATGAACGTTGCGACAAAATAAGTAGACTTACATGAAATACTGTATAAATTGGAAAGTCCCGCTTGACGTCACTTGAAAATGAAGAATTTTTATTCTAGTGTCATCTGCATGAAACTGTTTTATTAATGGTTGCTTCTGTCACTGTTTAAGTGGAGTTACATTGTGAGATACACATCGAATTATACTTTAGTAAAACAGAGACTGGAATAAGATTAAAAAGTTTACCCGTTTTGCGACAAGTTGTGGGTACGACTTTTAGTTAGGTTTCTGTGACCTACTTATACCACTTTTCATTTCCCCAACCAGTACCAACTAGGAAATGCGCCTTTTATTTACAAAACTTACATCTTTAACGAGTTCATTATTTATCGGTATTTCCCTCCATAGTGGTTTAAGGCGTTAATAGTCTTAAGACGATATTTCTATTTATGTAACCTTATTTTTCGATATTATCTTTTGTTATGATACAGCACCCACTTACTCGAATTACTAAATTATGACAAATAGTAACGTTATGCTGTAAAATATTTAGCTAATTGCTAGTGATGGGCCAGATATCTATATCTGTATCGGTATCTGCAGATATCCGATACATACCCGTATCTTTAAGGCGGGTCGGGCGAATGGATCTTTTTTATTATTAAAATGTATTAAGTGTATGAAATTCTAAGTGTAGGTAGGAATTAAACACTTTTGAACACCAATTTAATTCGCTTTATTTTTTAAAATCACACAAAATAATATTAAATTATTTATTTCAGTAAGTTACTGAAATGGTAAATGATATGGTTCTAATTATGTCATTTATTAATGCAAAGCTTTAATTGTCGTTTTAAGGTCACACTCATCTATACCGACTGACAGATTATTACGATTCAGCAAATCTAATTTTCGGAACTGCTTATTTTTACCGCTAGGTTGAAAAGAGCGTTATATGTTATAGATGGCAATTTCGGTACGTTGAATTCTTTAAAAAAATGCTTCCTATGAGTTCGTTGTGTAGCTGGTGGAGTTACAATATTTACGACATAGGTATCATATTAATTACTTAATTGTTAAACTATGAAATATAAACTGAAGTGATAATTCTTAATTAAGGCACGTCTAACATCGTCATCAGATCTTGGCCTTCATGTTATAAACTGCTGCGACCAATCTAATCAGTCCAAAGACGGCTTATATGCAGAGCGAACGGCTACGATGTATAGATTTTACCGTGTACGGTAACCATTTAACAATGACAACAAATATAAAACGTTTATGTTAACATATTTAATGATCCCAAATACGGTGTTTTTTGTGTAAGTTGCCAGGGCGGAAATCCTGTGGTCACCGTCATGAAACTTTTTATCATGAATAGCACTTAAAAATATTTATTCATGTACATTCTGTTGTATAGTTTTAGTCTTCTACTTTTTATAATTCCGGAAAACCTAAGGTGGTTTTCCGGAATTCGATAAATGTATATAGCGCATATTTCGTAATGGTAAAAATAATGACAATCGCATTTTGAAATATTGTAAAGGTAAAGTTAATTTATAACATTTTAAATAAGAAAGTACCATTTACACCTAAGGTTAAGATAATAAAATCACTACATTTTATTCATTTGTCATCTGTTTTTTTAGTTTGTATTGATGAGTTAATAGTTTTAATAAAATCATTAAATTTAGGTTTATGATTTATTTTCGTATTGCGACCACTGGAACTACTCATGTATAATAAATCGTTGCTTCAGTAGCGCTCACAATTAATTAGTCTTTGCAATACTTTAGCTTTACTATAACGCTAATAAAATTACAATACTTACTCAGACTACTCCGTTGAAGTGAAATCCCGGCGTCGCGTCAGTTCCCTCTGTAAATGGGTCAGAGGCTATTCAGGTCCCCCCTAGTACCTCCCCGTAATATGTGTGCCCCTTGCATAAAATTGAACGCGCGGCAAATTATTGTCATGCTTGCGATTGTTTACAAAGTTTCAAGATTGTTAAAGATAATGTCATACATTTGAGCGCGCAGCTTATTGTGTGTCGCTTGGTACATATATGCTGATTGTATATATTACCATTACGAGTATATCTTTGTGCTGCGCCAGCTTCACTATCTTCTTGTCTTCATGTCTTCTACTGAGGAATGTGAATGGATGAATTGAAATCCTTTTAACCTGTAAAAACTATTTTCAAGATTATATGTACATTGTTCTTTTGTAAAGTTAAGGCGAGCACAAATAAATAAAATTATGTTTATAACATTTAAATTATAGAAAATCTTATTCATGATCAAGGGGTGTAGTGATAAACTTAACATCTGATGTATTATACGTCCACTTTAATTTGGTAAGCCGTAATTGTATGATGTAACGTCAAGTAACTAATAGCTAAATGTTGATTAAAGTGTTATTAGACGGTAGTTACAATATCTATCCTATGATGCATACTATATTTTTTCTATGTATGTTATAAAAGTAAATTATTGTTTCAGGCGGCCGTGCCAGACGGAATGACATTCCCCGGTTCCATACCAGACGTAGCAGAAAGGTGCGGCAGGTGGGCGCCGGATTCTTTATCAGCATCGGCGTCAGGAAGTTCAGACGAAAAGCCGATACCACGTCGGCCGCGCTGGAGGATAGCCCTGGCCGCATTAGTAGTTTTGGCGATACTCAGTATTATACTCGCCTTGCCTATCGCTCTCGGTGGCGGTGGTCGCGCAACGCCGGAGGAACGACTAACAACTATACGCCGTATGCTTCGGGACACCCCCCTCGTCGACGGACATAATGATTTAGCATGGAACGTTCGAAAATTTCTACATAATAAGATTGGTGATTTTAATTTAAGTGCTGGCCTTGAAGGTCTAGAGCCGTGGGCCCGCTCGCGCTGGTCGCATACTGATATTCCACGGTTAAGACTCGGTCAAGTTGGCGCGCAGTTTTGGTCAGCATACGTGCCGTGCGGGGCGCGGGATAGGGATGCGGTGCAGTTGGCTCTCGAACAGATGGATGTGATCAAGAGGATAGTAGAGATGAATGCTGCACATCTTGCTTTAGTTACAGATGCAGCAGAATTGTTAGATGCTCATCGAGATGGTCGGATAGCTTCATTGATTGGGGTTGAAGGTGGCCATGCGCTCGGTGACTCTCTTGCGGTTCTGCGTGCTTTTTATCAATTAGGTGCTCGATATCTTACAGTAACACATACTTGTGATACGCGGTGGGCGCGAGCCGCCGGCACGGCCGGTGGACTAACAGAGTTTGGTCGCGCAGTAGTACGTGAAATGAATCGCCTAGGTATGGTCGTAGACCTTTCACATGCCGGAGAAGAAACAGCAAGGGACGCATTAGAAACATCACAAGCACCAGTAATTTTTTCACATTCAGGTGCTGCAGCGCTTTGTAATTCGACACGGAACGTTCCAGATGACCTACTAAGAATGGTCGCAGCAAATGGGGGTGTCGTTATGATTAATTTTTATGCAAAATTGGTTTCCTGCGGCGAAAAAGCTACTGTAGAAGATGTAGTTGCTCACATTAATCACGTTAGGCGCGTGGCAGGCGTCGAACACGTGGGCTTGGGCGCAGGTTACGATGGAATCGATGCGCCACCGGAAGGATTAGAAGATGTATCTCGATACCCACATTTGCTAGCAGAGCTGTTGCGTGATAAAGAATGGAGCGAAGACGACGTACGTAAGTTAGCAGGTATGAATGTAGTACGCGTGCTTCAGGACGTAGAACGCGTACGCGATCAGTGGCGGCGTGCGGCCGTGTTGCCGGGCGAGGAGTCGGCCGGGGCGCGTCGCGGCGACTGTGCGTACGGGCCGGCGTGACGTAGGCTGCGCGCCGCGCGCTCTCGCGGCCTCCCTCGTACTGCTCAATATTGACACTTGTTGAAAGTAGTTATACATGTATATTAGTGTCCAAATGTGATTTAGGAATTAAAGTAATCTCTACCTGACCTGAATCTGCACAAATTGTTTAGCTAAGGAACCGCACGCTCTGGGCGCTTCGTCTCGACGTCGGCCCGCGGTCCGCCGCTGAACATTATCCATCCACGCACACGACTTCGTTGACGAAAGCCCAACGCGACAGGTGTTTATATAATATGGCTCATATTGAAGATATAAAAAGAAATTATGTGTTTATAGAAAAATAAATATTCTTTATTTATATAATGTTGTTTTATAACTAAGTAGATAAAGATATTAGATAAAAGTCTTATGTTGCACGATGTAATGAGGTGCTACAAGGTGGAGAGCGCTAAATATGATTTATAATAAAATATTACCCTAATGATTTACGCAAATATTTTTTTAAAATATGTTGGAATAGTAAGGCCATTAATATTGTTACTAATTAAATCTAAATACGAACAATTATTAAATCATTACATATTATCCTATTATAATATTTAAGACAGGTGTATCTTATTAACGTTAAAGCACTTAATAAATTTTGGTCCTATGATTGGATGACAGGCTCTGTAAATTCGCTACGTGCAATAGATACTCATTTATATACGTCACTGTAATTGCAAGTCTTACTTGCAATAAATTCTACAGATTAATAAAATTACGTTTAAGGCGAGCTTGAATAAAAATTGTGGTATATGCCAAGTTCCAAGTAAATATTCAGGAGTCAGGGAGTTCTTACATAATTATGAAAAAATAAAGCAAGATCAACAGACTTGGTAAAAGTCACGTCTGAACATTTTAAGAGGCCTGCGCTTGTGAAAACTTCATAGCTTTATAGTACCTATTTAGTTATTTTATTTCTAATAATTTTCTATGCGAGTCATCTAAATACGGCTATGTCGATCTTTATTAGATCTCGAAGAAGATGTTGCTACAAAGAGATTATAAAATTATATTAGCAGTTTTAGGTGAGATAAGCAAAAATACTACTACTACTACTACTTTGAATAGATAACTAATATCATCATCTGGATTTCTCATTTACATCTCCGATGGGGGTGAGGTATTAAGCTCCATCGATCCATCGCTCGATTTTCTGGTTGGATTTCTAATTATAATACTGTCAGATGCTACATTAACATTGTTAGGCAGCATATTACGATTCAAGATATTTTTTTAGATAATGCAAAATGTTAGATGTATGACCAGGTGACGAATGCTTAGTAGTTAGAATAGACTGGAGGTCTATTGAATTCAAAAAAATATTCGAAATTTGGAAAAAAATGAGTTAATAAATGCATAAGTTCAAAATTAAATACAAATAACTATATTTAAATATTGTAACAATATTTATGGCCAAACTATTTATCGATTTTACTTCCCGAATGTAGAAAACAATGTTACGATCAGTAAAAATAGGTATTTACAAACAATGCACCTACCTGCACTTAAGAATAGTGTAACATAACAAGATCAAAAATATTTGAAACAAACTGGAAAGGTTAAATTTAAAATTAATCGAAATATTTTATTAATTTACCCTGTTTAACAGAATGATCAATGTACTTTGGTTAAAATGAAAATTAATAATTCCAGTTGACCCGCGATAATCGGAGAATAGATTGCAAGACTATGGCGCATTAACGAATACGTCAGAATATAACAGAATATTGTCCCCATCTAATATTCCTATTTCAGATTATGAATGGCTTGTAATTCGATAATTTTAGTCTACGTGACGTAGCCACGCAACTATTTGTAACCCATTTAATCGGGTAAATACTGCACTTAATAAAAAGCTTCTTATAACCCGTACGCGGTAATTTGAGACCAGTTTGAAAATGACCGTCGCCCGTAGTTCACTTTATAGTTTTTGTACTAAATCGACCTTTTTATTTGAATAGAGTTATTATGTTGTTATCATTTCTTAGAGTCTATAAAAATCTATATATATCCATATAAACATTTGATTTTAGTTTTTCCTTCGAGCGAGTACTTCGATCAACAAATATTTTCCCAAATATTTGATAGAAATTTAATTACCTTCATGAATTATACTTATTATAATATAAACGTGACTTGAATGGTTTAAGGTATTGCAGGTGGGAACTGTACATACCAGCTGATCGTAACATACTAAGGTCCCTATGTGTAGTATGTTATGTTATAGGATTGTACGTAAACGATTAAAGTGACATTGTAGAAACTATAGTCCGTTCAACAGGCACTTGACACGTACACAACGATACTCAAAGCAAGAACAGTTCTGTCTAAATTGGAGCGAAAGTCTCAGAGAATATGTTAATTATGTGATTATTTCCTTGTGTGCATCGTATTATTCGTGTAAGAAATGAACTTTAATTGATGGTATTTAAATGTACAAATAATATGTATCTAAATATACAAGCGACTACATTTCGCCTGACATCAGTAACTGTTGTCAAATGTTGACGATCGTCGCAGGCTGTCGTCAGCAACTGTTAGCGACCATTGCTGAGGGTCGTCAAAATAAATTGTTGCTCGATGAATATATCAAAGATTTGAGTATAAATTTGATTTTTTAGGACCTGGATTCCTTTGATTTGTTTGAACGATTTATGGTCAAGACCTCCTCAGCATGTAAATTTATTTACTGACCCGCTATCCTCCACTGTTAGGTACTAGGTTCAGTATTAATTTGTTCAAATTATTTATTTTTATAATTTGGTAGGTATCTAAAACGGTAATTTTTAATCCATTATGTCGCGAAACGCATTCAATTAACAATGTTTACTATCATCATCGTTTAATGCTGTTACGCATATGTTTATGTCACAGGTAAATATTTCCAATATGAAAACACGTCAGTTAACTGACCGGGAAGAGTGAAATTATATTTCCTGCGACGCTCTTAACACGTCATTATTATTCCTTTATTTACTGTGGTAAAAATATAGAATATATAGAATACTTTAAATTTATCTGTTTTGTAATTGACGAAACAATAGGATATAAAGTCGTGCTAATGTCAAGTAGTCACTATCGCCAACCTAATTCGGTTTCAAGTTGGATGATAATTATAATCTACGGTCAGACCAATCACTGCGTATTCTGCGCATATGGGATATGTTGTAATACCTCATTAAAGTACGTGTGCCTTACGAACACGACTGCTTAGAACAATTTTATACTTAAATTCAGAGATTCTGAGATATTCTAGATTCGTGTGACCTGGGACTGTGGCATTCCCATTACATAATATATTTCATATACTTATATATATTACTTAACTAAGCCTTAAAATTTATTTGAGGCGACTTATAGTTCTAATTGTTCTAGGTGTAGTGTTATTGTGTCTAATCCGTAAACTATATCATCCTTTGCAATATGTCTGTTTCTTTAAGCCAGCAAATATGTGTCAACGTCATTTATTTTCCATTAAACTGTACCTGGTTAATACTTAAGATACATATACTTCTCAAAGATTCTGTTAATGTTTATAACTGCAATATTAGCATACATATAAGACCATTTGTTTTAAAAATTAGTTAAAGTTTACTTTGAATGTTTACGTGTTGCTGATACTAACTTGTTCGTGCTTTTAATTTCCTTTGTTCCTGTTTCTTAACCTTTGTCAAATAAAAGTACGTAAAGTAAATAAGTAAGTACATACCTAAAGTATGTACTTCAAGTATGAATTACAATCTTTAATTTATTATTGAAGTAGACAGATTGCAACACCTACTTAAACATACATTTGTACGAGTAAGATACTCTTGTGTTCGATGGGCAGACACTGATCAAGAATATTCACCTATGTACATATAGCTTAAAATTATTATATAACTTCGGATTGGGCGATTTACAAAAGTACTAATGATTAGTAAAAGTTTGTAGGTAATATTGAGTAATGCACGACGTGGTATCGTCACTCACATTTCACAGCACGTGTCATATCTATAATATTATAATATTATTTTATGAGCTTTAGCAGACTAGATACTATTCTGAAAATTTTACTGCTTTTCTGAAGCTAGGTGTAGCGTATTAGCCTTTGTACACGCTTACACAGCTCAACATTAAGCTTGAAACGGAACAGGATTAATGCACTCGCTAAAACGCGCATTTTCGAAATTGCGACCGAATTAAACTAGTCGCCATAACATGATGCAGCATCGATGCAATTGCTAAAACGGGATTCGTCCATGCTAAAGGATTTTTAAGTGCCTTTGTAGGCATATACAAAATAAATACATAATTAATAGAATACACTTTGGATTTTATTTAATAGCAGAAAATAAAATAATTTAGCACCTTTTTCTCCTATATATGTATATATCAACCATTATTTTTGTTTAACATTCACAGATTCAGTGTTATGAATGAATAAATCCTCAAAATTTTATTTATATTTATAGTCAAATTTTGATTTTATTTTGAGTTTTTGCTTTGCAATCGTAATGTAATTAACAAAATTAAACTTCGATAATGTTATTCAAGTTTATTTCACGTGCATTCTTGATCAGTATCTACTGTACTAATTGTCATAATACTAATGTTAATCATGGGTCAGGCTGAGAACATTTCAAGCGCACGAAAATACCATTTTATAAAATTGTATAAAAAGTAAATAATTAGCCATTCACCTTGTTACAATTACATTATTCAAATTGTAAGGAATTTATTGTAACTTGGCACTTGCCACATCAGAATAATATGATGAATT